>JAKCPI010009586.1:0-36163 GCA_023213315.1 Euborellia annulipes
TTTATTTGCTTGATAACAAAAAATTAATTACGATAATTTTTTTAATGAGTCATTAAAAAAATCATAGCTCGATGTCCCAATAATCTCTTGTGAATTTAATTCATTAAAAAAAAAAAACCGCATTGATAAATTCCTTATAATAGTCTAGTTTTTTTTTAAAGTACGTTTAGACGTCGCTCCTGAACCCCCTTAACTCATCCTTGGTGTTTCACAAATATCCTTACAATCAAAATTGTTGCATGACTTTCCTACTTTAGAACGGCTAATTCAAAATTTGATATAATTTTTTTTTAATATTTATATATAAGGTAATTTTTTAATAGAATCTAATTTTTTCCTCCTTTAAAACTGACATGGATATAATATGACATTTGACTAATTATTTATTTATTATCTAATTTCATAGTTGGTTGGAAATTAAAGAAGGATCTTTTTTCGTTTTTTTAAGTTTAAATAAAAAAAAAAGAGGAGGGGGAAATTAAGTGTTTTCTTTGCGGGTGGCTCTTCCTATTTCTGGCGGCCCTTTACTTTACCGACCCTTTTTGTCTCTCTCTTGTATTTTCTTCTTGAGGCAATCTGTCCGTATGTCTGTCTGCTTGTGTTTTCACCGTGAAAAAACAAGCATTGTCTCTTACGGGCAATTTCATTTCAAGTCTTGGAAAACATTTCTCTTCTATTCAACCCTCAAAAGAGAGAGAACAAGCAAATTACGAAACGACTAAATTATCAACGGATCGGCTGCTCTCTCTTCGCTTCATATGCGTATTTAGAAATTATTTCTTGATCACTTCATCGATTTCAGTATAGAAATTAAATTTTTGAGATAATTATCCTCCAATTGTTTTAATGATGTCACCAAATATTCAAAAAACTGCAAGAAAAATTATTTATTCCAAGAAATACAGTAGTGTGCAAATCGATCTACCCATAGACAGATTTTTTTTATCATTTGGCAACTTTCAACGTCCAGAGGCAAAAAAAATTGCTATGCTTCTGCCCCTGAAAGTTTATATTTAGAAATCAAGTTATTTTTTATTAAAATCTTTTATTCCAAAGCTTACAAATCACTCCATACTCATACGTAATAGTGTAAAATTTCGAAAACAATTCTAAATACAACTGGTCTGGTATCTATATGTCATTAAAAAAAATTCAATCTTTGAGAAAATCGAAAAAAAAAAAAAACTGAAAAACTACATCAGTAAAGGACTAGTAAGCCCTACCCTTTGGCGAATTTTATTCAAAAGCTTCATGTTACGTCTCAGGGGGGTGCCTAACTTAAGACGGAACAGGAGCGAAAGTTTTTCCCGCTAAGATGGTGTAGTGTGTCATAAAAATGCCCGAAAAATCAAGTACTGTAGGCCTAATTCAAAAACTTGCCAAGAGATGTCAGAATGGTAGCTAATAATATTTAATGCATTTGGTTAATTTTCATTGATCTTTTAACAATAAATACTTTATAAATGTTATTATATATTATGTATCTTTTATAAAAGCATAAAAATATATAAATATAGGCCAGATATAGGCCAAAATGGGATCAGCTCTTAGACTAGCCTCCCATCTATTGCAAGAATGCTGAACTAATTTGACAGTTGATTTTTAAATAAATCATCCAAGCTTATTTTAAAAATTTCTTAATTAATATGGGATTAATAATAACAATAAATTCATTTTTAAATTTAAAAAAAAAATTAAAGATTATTGGGACATAAGGTTTCCCAATAATTTCGTATGAATTTAATTCATTTAAAAAAAAATTGAAAAACTCCTTATAATAGTCTAGTTTTTTTTTAAAGTACGTTTAGACGTCTCTCCTGAACCCCCTTAAATATCAAATTTCAATCTCCTAGCTCTTTTCGTTCTTGAGTTACTTGTTCACAGACAGACACACAGAAGAAAGGTACACCAATCAAAAATGACAACTTTGTGCCTCAACTAAGGTACATTCTATAAGAATCCAAAGGTTATTTTATTTTTTGATGCTCCTCGAACCTTCTTCCCTTTTGCAACTTCTTAATTTATTACTCAAATTTATCCTAGAAAAACTTGGATTATATATCTTAAATAGTTTATAAAAAATTTCTTGGAACTTGTTACGTAAAAGCAGGAAGAAGGAGTGCAAGAGAATGTGAGTTGAGGAGCTTTTTGATCCTTAATAGATTAAATAAATACTAAATATTTAGTTAAATAAAATCAAAGAGAAAGAGAGAGGGTTTCATCAAAAGCTTTTATCAATTTCCCTCCCCCCTCCCCCACCCACTCTCTTTACTCCTTCACCTTTCTTCTTCTTCTTTCTCTTCCTTTTAGGTTTCCAAATCCTTTTCAAAGAAGAATATTATCATTTACCAAATATCAGGGAAAGAGAAAGAGAGTATGTTTCTCTCTCTCCCTCTCTCTCTCTCTTTAAACTTGTGCAAAACTCAATTTACATTTAAGAATATTTGATTCCTTGAACGTTCGTTCGGAGGATAAAGTTTTATGATAAAGTTGTTTTCCAAAATACCATTTATATTTAAATTAAGTTTTAAACATTTGGATTAATCAAAAAGTTTACAAAGAGTTTACAAATAAGGTAAGGTTAGGCAAATATATATATATAGAATAAATTCTCTTTTGGTTTTATTTTATATTTCTACTTTGAAATAGTCACATGAAAATAAATTGTATGTGTTCTCTTATTTAATTATTGATATATAAAAAATGTTCGTAGTAGTAATTAGTAAATTATTCGAAAAAAAATTTTGATTGCCACAATGTTCAAATTTTTCACTCTTTCCGTGTGGAAAACTCGCATCGGTTCGTACAGTCACCGCCAAAAGTGCCAGATGGGTTCGAACGTGGAGCCTTAAGCTTAGGCAACCCAAACGCTAAGCTATTGTCTTAAAAGGAGCTCATTTGCATTAAAAAATTTATTTTAAAAATTTCTATGAATTCTAAAATATTTTTCTAAAATTAAAAATTTAAAACATAATGTTCCGCTGATTGTACAGAGGTGACTTTCGGTGTTTCCGCTTTATTCACTCGAAATTTTGGACCGAATGTATTAATTTTGGATAGTCAAAGCTTTTTAAATTCTTCCTCTCTGCTTCCAAGGCCATTTAGGTGTTATAACATTTACGAGTATAACATATACAGTATATTTTAAAGATATGCCTGAGGACAGTCCACAAGCTTGTTTCTAGGGACCAACACAAGATTCAGTCTTGCCTTGGCATTGCTTTACAACAAGGCTCTTGGTGTCTCTTGCTCTTCTCTGTTGACAGGTTCCCCTGCGTATAGTGATAGTTAAAAAAGATTAATTAAATAAAGTAAGAATGAGGTTTGCAGCCAAATGAAAAGAACATCTATTTTTAGATAATAGAGGCTCTTTTCATTTGGCTGCAAACCTCTTTTTTATTATAATTAAACTAATAAACAGCAACATAATACTGTATTTAACTAACAAAAGTTCTTTTAAATCAAAGTTTCTCAACCTTATTTTGCTCACCACCCCCTTTGAGAATATATTACTTTCTCTTACCTATGTATATATGTAATATATATATATAGAGAAAGTATTGGATTCATGTCAAAAATTCGATGTCGAGATTTTGATGGATCTTCACGTTTTGAGGTCCCCTGAATCCAAAAAAGTGGTTTTTGCGACATGGTCTGTCTGTCTGTGTGTGTGTGTGTGTGTGTGTCTGTCTGTGAACAAAATATCTCAAGAACGAAAAGAGCTAGGAGGTTGAAATTTTATATTTAAGTTAGACACCCCCATGGGACGTGACACGAAGCTTTTGAACAAAATCGACCAAAAAGTACTAGTACTTTACTGATGCACTTTTTCAGTTTTTTTCGATTTTCTCAAAGTTTGCTCCAACGATTTTTTTTAAAATTCATATATCAACTATTTTTTAGTTGCTCTTTAAAATGTATATTCTCATTTTGTGATTGAAATCTTCTGAAGACCACTTTACTCTTGTTCTCCATAGAAAAGATAGGAGAAATGGTTGCCATAGTAACAAAATATAAACATTTTGCCATACTTATAAATTTTACATCTTGAAAATCGAATGTACCATACTGTCGGAAACTAAATACATGTCGACACAAAAAATCTGGTGTGACAAGCACAGTGCACAACTTTCGATTACCGAAGGTAAGAGAAAGTTGTGTGCTGTGCGCCAGTCACACCAGATTTTTTTTTCTAGAGCCCCCCCCCCCCATTTTAATTTTCTTACCACCTGACGCGAATTTAACAGCTATTGCCACGATTATATTTAAACGTCTAATGGGAGGATATCACCCCATCCTATTTTTGAGTTTAAAATGAAGAATGAAATATGTTATATATTAATAATAAAATTTTCAGATTATTAATGATTGAACTTGTGGCCCGTTTTGAGTCTCTCTGGTCCAGTCAGTCGGGCACATGTGATGTGGTCATCTTACAGATGATCCGGGTCATTAAACGCATATGTGACGGAGAGTGACACGCTCCATTTCCTCGTATAGACGGAGCATGTGTAGAGGCCTACTCCTCTTATAAGGGGTTGACTTTGAGGCCATCTGGGTGTCAATTAAATTTAAAAAAAAAGACCCTTTAAAAATAAATATATTGAGAGAGAGATGTGGTTATCACTTTATAATTGATAGTCCTCTAAACCCGCCCTTTTCAACGAATTTTCCAATTTATAGAAAAAGAAATAATTTTTTTAGCCCTCGGGCCTTAGTGTAGTGGTTGGCTTGCTGGCCTTTTGTACAATCAAGGATCGCGGCTTCTCATCCCGTCCCATGAGACAAAAATTTATTTTAATTGCCTACCAATCAATTTAAATAAATAGGTTTATTTGTAAATATTTCAACCCCAGTGATATGGAATCATCTTCAGTAGAATCAACAGATGTTTTGCAAATCGTTACTTTTTCCCATCCAATATGTCAAAATAGCTGAGCATTCCATGAATGCAATTTAAGTAATTATAAAAATTGCATTCATGGAATTACAAATAAACGGATAATACGCATAAGTATACTATAGTATAGTATAAATATATTTATTTTTTGGCAGACTAGAGTAATGTGCTTCAAATAATTCTGAGAGCAAAATGTAAATGTACATTTATCAAAAAATAATTGATTTATGAATTTTAATCAAAATCGTTAGAGCGAATTTTGAGAAATTCGAAAAAAGCTGAAAAAGTACATCAGTATAGTACTTGTTTAGGAGGAGGACTAGTTGAGGAGGCGATTAGTTATGCTTATAATCCTGAGTTAAAGACAACTCGAGTTCAAGTTCACAAAGAATTATCCAACTCTATTTTATTTTTTTTTTAACACTCATACTTTTTTCTTATTATTCACACTCACACCCACACACACATTCACACAGTACCAAAATATACGACGCCGATAGAAATGCACACATTTAATGATGCAATGTTGATGACAGATACTCAATCTTTAAATATAACACATGAGATCTGAGGTTTCTTCCCGCCATCCACTGGTGACGCCATCTTTTGAAAACGTTGGAAACTTACTTGTAAACCCAATATTAAGGTGCGCGTCTCGAAAAACCGTTAGGACACGATTCACTACCGAGTTACTCTAGGCGGCAAGAGATGGCGTTAGATTTCCCATGGGGATACAAGGCATTCATTTCATTTTAAAGTTACCAGCTAATTAATTAAGGGTAGAAAATTAATTATTTTTTAACACAATGATTACTAATTTAATTATCTACAAGATATAGAGCGGATTTTTTTAAAAATATCTTTTATTTAATGCGATTAATCTAAAAAAAATTTTATTATTTCGAAAATCAAAAAAAGGGCTTCTATAAGTTGTAGATATTTTAAATAGCTTTAATTTAAAAAAAAAAAATTGAGGTTGCTTTTGAGGTTGTGGCTGGTGATGTGATAATAATGAAGAATTGGAGATATCAGCCAAATTGGAATAATCCAGATTCAATACGTCTTATTCTGGGAGTTTTATTGAACCTGGATTATTCCAATTTGGCTGATATCTCCAATTCTTCATTATTCAAAATTGAGGTCGTTAGCTTCAAAAATTGTGACCGCTGGAAACTCCCAAAATTAGCACCCCGAGAACCTTAAAATATATTAATAAGAGAAAGTAAAAATGATTATTTTATTTTTCTAGTAAAGCCTCACCACACTGTCAAGTTAATGATATTTTTTAATAAAAAGAGAAAAGAACAGATGGTGATGTTCTTCAATTCCCTCTCCAGTACATAGACAGACAATTTGATGTTTCATTTAGCCCTGGCTGGCCTTTGAGTCTGATTTAATACGCCAGGACAACTCAATTTGACTCTCTCTCTAGGGAGAAAGAGAGATTTGATGAGTCGTAATGGCTTCTCTTCTCTGCATGGTGTATGGATTATCCTCCTCGTTCACCCCCTCTCCCTCTCCCCTGCTTTCTCGTTTTTTTCGAGGTGATAGTCTTCCCAATCACAAAGCGCACCCTCTTTGCTCTGGAATAAAAAAAAATGGATTAATTTTCCCATTAGGAGGTTGAGAGCGTCCCTAAAAGGCCATCATCCCCGCTATGCTAATAAATTCATTATTCTTATCATACTACTGATATAGAAAATCTTTGATTTGGGGCTGATAAAGAAGGTGGCTTTCAAAAGTGGGATCTGTTTAGACCAGTGGTTCCCAACCCGTGGGCCGCGGCCCAGTTGTGGGCCGCAGGATGATTGGAACTGGGCCGCGGATGTCTAACAAGAAATGATAAAAATTATATACAGTATAGGCTATATACATATACTGGGCCTAGGCATTTTTTTTTACGGAAAAACTGGGCCGCACATCAAAAAAGGTTGGAAACCACTGGTTTAGAATAATAAAAATTCAAACAAAAGGAAATATGAAAATTCAAGCTGGAAGATCAGACCCTGGCCATTTAAGGGGGGTTCAGGAGCGACGTCTAAAGGTACTTTTAAAAAAAATTAGACTATTATAAGGAATTTTTCAATGCGTTTTTTTTTAATGAATTAAATTCATAAGAGATTATTGGGACATCGATAATTTTTTTAATGACTTATTAAAAAATTATCGTAATTAATTTTTTTGTTATCAAGCAAATACAAAAAAACAATCTGTCCCAATAATCTTTAATTTTTTTAAAATTTAAAAATGAATTTATTGTTATTATTAATCACATATTAATTAAGACATTTTTAAAATAAGCTTAGATGATTTATTTAAAAACCAACTGTCAAATTAGTTCAGCATTCTTGCAATAGATGGCAGGCTAGTCTAACAGCTGATCCACTAATAGCGTATATCTGCCCTATATTTATATACTTTTATGCTTTTATAAAAGATACATAATATATAATAACATTTATAATGTATTTATTGTTAAAAGATCAATGATAACACTTAAAAACTTTGTTAAGGGGGAACGGGGGCGAAGGTGTTACGCATGTTTTTCCAGATAAGAGGGTGTTGTGTGTCATAAAAAGTATGCCCAAAAAAAGTAATTCAAAAATTTGCCGAGAGACTAGCCTGCCATCTATTGCAAGAATGCTGAACTAATTTGACAGTTGAATTTTAAATAAATCTAAGCTTATTTTAAAAATTTCTTAATTAATTATGTGATTAATAATAACAATAAATTCATTTTTATATTTAAAAAAAATTAAAGATTATTGGGACATTTTGTTTTTTTGTATTTGCTTGATAACAAAAAAATTAATTACGATAATTTTTTAATAAGTCATTAAAAAAATTATAGCTGAATCCCCTTAAAGGTATTATTTTATTACCAGTCTGTAAAGCCCTCTGGACTCTATTGCTGGCATCAAATTTTACAGTTTTAAATTTCGCTCTCTGAGTCTGGCCAATCAGCGAGAGAGTTGTCACAGCGTACAATACATACATCGGACAAACATGTGAACCGTTAGTGCTTTATATATAAGTAATGATTTTTACTTTTTCTAATTTGAATAAATATTCATAGAAATTAAATTCTAAAGCAGTAAGATAGCGTTTAATATTTGATATTAAAATTAATTTAATACGAGACAGATGGACATCTTCAAATGAAATTATTAGTTTGATAAAAATATTGAAGGAAGAAGGGTGTGAAGAAGGGATTAAGTCAATTTCGTTCATAGAGAGGAGAAAGAAAACGAATTAACGCCTGGCTAATGGTCTAATGGAGCTGACTGATCAGGCAAGCTTTTAAGGGCGCAGAGAGACAGAGAGGGGTGGGACCCTTTGACCATTTACATGACTTTAGGGATGTTTTTCTACACATGGTCCATTATCTCATTTCAAACAAAGCTAACCATAATTTTATAACAGATATTATTTTGATTTTTTATCCATCCAATTTAGTTGAGGGATCGAGCGAAGCCACAAAGACCCTCTTAGAAAATGATGCAATATTTGTTAGGATTCTTTTGAGGGAGCCCCTCTTTATCAATTAAAGCACCTTTCGATCTTATTTTGCCCGCTGTTTCTGAGAAAATTTTTTTTTATTAATTAAAATTAAATCCCTTATTTTTACTTTCTCTTACCTCTATATATAGATATATATATATATATATATATGCGAAGACAAGTTTTCTCGGGTTAAGTCGCGTGGGGTGCTGAGATTTACTCGACGTTTCGGCTCTCCTTTTGGAGCCATTTTCAAGAGAAGGAAGTTAGGAGGTAATGGTGGAGGGGGGTTGTTTACGGGGTCGCAGTCTTCCTGGTCCCCAGGTCAATTTGGTGGATGACTCAGAGGCGTGGATTGGTCTCTGAGAACTGGAGGAAGGTTGGGTGTGTGTAATTGTGTTCGGTTTAGGTTGACTACGGGGCCTCAATCTGCCTACTCCCCAAGTCGGTGTGTTGGCGGTGTGTTTGGTGGATGCCTCAGAGGTCTGGGTTTGTCTCTGAGGAATGGACAGTGGTTGGTTCTGTGTAATCGGGTTTGTGTTTGGTTTGGGTTGACTTTGGGGCCTCAATCTGCCTACTCCCCAAGTCGGGGTGTTAGCTCTTGGTTCCCGGGGTCTCAACCTGCCTACTCCCCAGGCCGAGAGTAACTGTCAGTATATATATATATATATCAGGGGCGTATTTATGGGGGGGGGGGGCGGGGGGCCGGGCCCCCCGAAATTTCCCAAACACATATACATATATAGGGATATACAGACATCAGCGCAACAAATTTTTCCGCAGGATGGACAACTTTGGTTCCGCAATAGAAAAAATATTCCGCAAAAAATTTCGTGTGAAAAAAATATAGTTTCTTGAAAAAAAAAATTTTCCGCAGAAAAATTTTTGAGTTCAGGCCCCCCCCCCCCGAAAAAAATTTCTATATACGCCCCTGATATATATACTATATAGTAAGAAAATATTTTCATTTCGAAAATTCAAGGTCGAGATTTTTATGAAAATACATGCTTTGAGGTCCCCCTGAGTCCAATAAAGTGATTTTCGCGACATGATATGTCTGTGTGTCTGTCTGTGAACAAATAACTCAAGAACGAAAAGAGCTAGAAGGTTGAAATTTTATATTTAAGTTAGGCACCCCCATGGGACGTGAAACGAATCTTTTGAATAAAATCGGCCAAATAGTACTAGTATTTTACTGATGTACTTTTCAGTTTTTTTCGATTTTCTCAAAATTCGCTCAAACGATTTTGATTATGTGAAGCACACTTAACTCTTGTACTTCATAGGAACGAAAAATGGCCGAAATGGTTGCCATGGTAACAAAATATAAATATTTTCCCATTCTTATAAATTTTACATCTTGGGTTTTAATATATCGGCGGAAAACCCTCGGGTTTGGCGTAGTAGGTAGCATAGGCGTAGCCGAAAGTTTTGATGGGGGGGGGTTTAGGATTATTTCTCCCCCCCCACCCCGACTAATAGGGCAGTATAGGGCGTCTAATGGAATATATGACTAGCCACTTACCCCACCTTCGCTTCGCCCCCCTGGACTCCCCTCGAGGTGGCTCGGACCCGCCCTTTCTTAATTAAGTGCCGCAATTTTTCAATCAACTCGTATCAGGCAATAAATAATGCAAATCTCTTAAATTTATGTATATGGGCCTAAAATACTGGGGGTGCCTCTCTATGTGTTTCTCTTGACCAGACTCCCATGTCAGATCACTTTAAGAAAAAGATAAAAAATTTCTTTATATAATAATTTTTATTATTTTTCATTTGCGAGATTTAATCAATTTTTAAGCGGCTTTAATTTTTTATAAAGTATAACAAAAATCAATTCTTTTCAATGGGAAAATTCAGAATTTTCCTGAATTTTTTTGCGTTTTATTTAATTTTTTTTTTTAAGCTAGAGAAAATTATTATATTTTACTTTCTCTTACACTATATATGAATATATAGAGAGAAAAAGTATTTTTGTATTATAGAGCTTAAATATCTAGTCATGGCTTGGGTCCAATGGGGGGTTTGAACCCCAAAACCCCCCGTGGCTACGCCTATGGTGAGTAGCATGCTACCTCCTATACCAAACGTCGCGGGTTCAGACCCCAGGCAGTCCGATGATTTTATTTAAGCCATTTGGATACCAGATTGCCTATATAGAAATGTCTGAACCCCCAATAGATTTATATTCATAACAACGGTTATCGTAAAAGTCTTATATGGCCTAAGTTGCCGAAAAAACTGTGTGAAGTGTGTGTGAGAGTGAGTGTGAAAAAAGTTAAAAAAAAAAAAAAAATATCGGCGGAAACTAAATATATGTCGACACAAAAAATCTGGTGTGATAAGCACAGAACACAACTTTCGATTACCGAAGGTAAGAGAAAGTTGTGTGCTGTGCGACCAGTCACACTAGATTCTTTTTTAATAATTTGATTAGGTTAAAGTTTCTTGAAGGATTTGATTCATAAAGGCACCTTTTTTTATGAAATATTTCTATTTGTATTTTGAAGAGAAGCTCGATAATATATGAATATTTTTTAACGTAGAACAAATATTGTCTATAGAAATGTATCTCTCTGTTCCTCTCGACGGATCCCATTTCTACAGAACCATTTTTGAAATTATCTCTTTGTCCACTTAGCCCTCAGCAACTAAATTTAATTAAAGTATAATATTTTTAAACAAATAATACAAAATGACAGCCACATCAGACGACTAATTTTTTTTTATGTGTATATGTGATTAAAGAGAAAATTTTCTCTTATAAAAAAGTTTTTTTTTATTTTAATCCTTGAGGGCGTTTCGTAAATTAATTAAATAGAGAGAATAAAAGGAAAGAGTTTCAATGAGTATAATTATTATTGAGGGTTTTAATTTATTTTATTCTTTGAATATATATTTTTTTTTTCGGTGTAAAAAGAGAGAGAGAAAAGAGAGGTGTTCTCTGGCCTCGTCCAATCAGAGGGGAGGTAAATGTGTATGTGTCTGTGTGTTAGAATTAAAAAGTCAATACCTCGACGGAGGGGGAGGAATGGGGAATGGCAGAGCTGCCGACTGCCAGAGACATCTAGCGGAATTAATCATTAAAAAATAAATAAATAAACCCGTGAAGAGAATAAATAAATAATTATTAAATGGAATTGGATAGGTCTTATTTTCAGTCTGAATAAAAATATATAAATAGTTTTATATATTTATTTAATTAATTAAAGTTTTCTTAGACCTCAGACAGCAGGGTTTCGGCCACTTCTCTAATGACCTTCCTCAGTGAGGGTTGGATCTAAATTACATGATGTAATAAATTAAAATTGAGTAGTTTTTCTTTTTTGAAGGAATAAAGTGGCTGTTGTATCTAAATAATAGATGAAAGGAGCAAGCAGTCACGTAATCTCAAAAGTGGTTCAGGCGATTTTCTTCTCCTTGAAGACAAGCCTCGTGTTGCCACCCTCGACGAAGTCCAACTAGCGGAGCAAATAAAGCCGGAGTCTCATCAAACCTGCCAGGAGATTGCACACAGCATTCGAACACATCTTCATAAACTTAGGATAACATGGAAACTAAGAAAATGGATTCCTTCTTGACGGTGCCAAGCCTCATACGGCAAAAGCGACCAAAGAGGTGATCAAAACATTGGGCTGGGAAGTTCTGCCTCATCCATTCTCTTCCTCGGACGTTGCCCCATCGGACTATTACCTCTTTTTGGCCATGTATAACTATCTCTAGCAACAGCAGTTCCGAAAAAGAGACGATGTCACAAATGTTGTAGGCCTATCTCAATTTTTGGACTCCAAAAACAAAGATTTTTTCCAAAAAGACATATACTATTTTTATATTATTATCTGTAGGTTAATATGTTTTTTTTTTTTTTTTTTAAACATTCACACTTTTTTCTCATTCACACTCCACTCACACCCACATTCACACAGTCTTTTCGGCAACTCAGGCCATTTAAGACTTTAGACGATAACCGTTATTGATAAATATACATATAGGGGTCAGGCATTTTTATTTAAGTCATTTGGTATCCAATTGGCTTAAATAAAATCATCGAACTGCCTGGGGTCCGAACCCGCGACGTTTGGTATACGAGGTTAGCACGCTAACCTCTACGCCATGCCCCGAGGGCCTTAGGTTAATATGTATGTCATATACGCTATTGTTTACGCTATTGTTACAAAATGCTATTGTTACAATTGTTACAAAATAAATAAACATATAATTAATAGTTCACAAAATACATTTGTGCTACATTATTTTAATTTATAATTTACGTATACGAATACACTACAATGTAGGTAGTTCCCTTCAGGTGTTTTCTAGCAGGATGGAGCGCTGGAGAGGAGAATTGTTTGAATAAAAAGCAATTTTTTTTGGTTAACGACAGGAAAAGGTTCTGATGAAGGCTACCGAAATGACCGAAACGAGAAGGGATGCATCCTGTCGTTAACCAAAAAATCTGGTGTGCTGGCGCACAGCACACAACTTTCTCTTACCCTTCGGTAGAGAAAGTTGGCACTGCTGGTCACACCAGATTTTTTGTGTCGAGATATATTTAGTTTCCGATAGCACCTTAGTTTCAAACTTGCATTTTAAATGTTGACTGCTTCAAATAAACTATGGTTATTTTTCAAAATTTTAATCTCATATTTGAACATTTTATACACAATATAGAATCGTAAATAAATACAAAATTTCATAAGAATTGGAAAAAAAAATTTTAAATGCCTAAAAAGTTCCAAAGGGGACCCCCTTTTGAATCGAAATTAACATACAAATCCCTATAGGAAATTAACATTGTTCCTATGCGAAGATAAGGTGGAAAGGGAATTTAAAAAGAGTAGAGAGAGACGATAATGTTTGCAAGTGAGAGAGAGACATATATGTTTTCTTTGAAACAATTAAAGACACAAATAAATTTTAAAAAAATGGGAATTTAAATAATAATTGATTTTTACTTTCTCTTACCGTATATATGAATATATATAGAGAGAGAAAGTGTTGCGATCATGTCAAAAATTCGATGTCGAGATTTTGATGGATATACATGTTTTGAGGTCCCCTGAGTCCAAAAAGTGGGTCCCGCAAAGGTCGGGTGTGTGTGTGTGGTGTGTGTGTGTCTGTGTGTGTGGACAGATTTTTAGCATGAAGGAGTTGAGCTAGCGGATTGAAATTTTATATTTAACTTAGGTACCTTTGAAGAATCTCAAAATAAGCTTTTGAACAAAATCGGCCAAAAAGTACTAGTACTTTACTGATGTACTTTTTCAGTTTTTTTCGATTTTCTCAAAATTCCCTCCAAGGATTTTTTTTAAAATTCATAAATCAACTATTTTTTAGATGCTCTTTAAAATGTATATTCTCATTTTGCCGTTGAAATCTTCTGAAGACCACTTTACTCTTGTTCTTCATAGGAAAGATAGAAATGGTTGCCATGGTAACGGAATTTAAATCTTTTTCTTTTTATTAGATTAAAAAATCAATTATTATTTAAATTCCCATTTATTTTTTTTTTATTTCTGTTTTAATTGTTTCAAAGAAAACATATATATATATCTCTCCCACTTGCAAACATTATCGTCTCTCTCTACTCTTTTTAAATTCCCTTTCCACCTTATCTTCGCATAGAAATAATGTTAATTTCCTATAGGGATTTGTATGTTAATTTCGATTCAAAGGGGGTCCCCTTTGGAACTTTTTACGCATTTAAAATTTTTTTTCCAATTCTTATGAAATTTTGTATTTATTTACGATTCTATATTGTGTATAAAATGTCCAAATATGAGATTAAAATTTTGAAAAATAACCATAGTTTATTTGAAGCAGTCAACATTTAAAATGCAAGTTTGAAACTAAGGTGCTATCGGAAACTAAATATATCTCGACACAAAAAATCTGGTGTGACCAGCACAGTGCGCAACTTTCTCTTACCCTTCGGGTAAGAGAAAGTTGTGTGCTGTGCGCCAGTCACACCAGATTTTTAATCTAATAAAAAAGAAAAGATTTAAATTCCGTTACCATGGCAACCATTTCTATCTTTCCTATGAAGAACAAGAGTAAAGTGGTCTTCAGAAGATTTCAACGGCAAAATGAGAATATACATTTTAAAGAGCATCTAAAAAATAGTTCATTTATGAATTTTAAAAAAATCCTTGGAGGGAATTTTGAGAAAATCGAAAAAAACTGAAAAAGTACATCAGTAAAGTACTAGTACTTTTTGGCCGATTTTGTTCAAAAGCTTATTTTGAGATTCTTCAAAGGTACCTAAGTGAAATATAAAATTTCAATCCGCTAGCTCAACTCCTTCATGCTAAAAATCTGTCCACACACACAGACACACACACACACACACAACATACATACACACACACAGACCAATTTGCGGGACCCACTTTTTGGACTCAGGGGACCTCAAAACATGTATATCCATCAAAATCTCGACATCGAATTTTTGACATGATCGCAATACTTTCTCTCTCTATATATATTACATATATAGAGGTAAGAGAAAGTAAAAAGTCTCTGAAAAAAGAATTGCTTTTTAATCAAACAATTCTCCTCTCCAGCGCTCCATCCTGAAGGAAACTACATATTAACCTACAGATAATAATATTAAACCAGGTGTCACATCAAAAATAGAAATAGGACATATATTAGTAGTATATAACTTGTTATATATACATAGTCTGTGTCTCGTTGGGAACATGTAATTGAAGCCAATGGTGATTATTTCGAAGAATAAAATGGGTGTTTAAGATTTTTTAGGGCCGTTTTTGATGAGTGACGAAAAGCGCACGAACTTTCTTGGTTTTCAATTGATTGGTAGCCAATTCAATTGAAATAAAATTTTCGTCTGGGACGGGATATAATAATAATAAATATAAAATATTTCTTATTTTTCTAACTATACAATGCTTTCAGCTCAAAAATGAACTGAAGTTGGCCTAATTTAATCAAAGCCGAAACTGATCCCTGTAAGGAAAGTTTTATTTCGTGGAGACTAATTACCTGGCTGCCTGCTCTTTTCGTCAATAATTAGAGTAGTTTTTATTTTTAATGCCCACAATTGTTTTTAAAAAATTGTTTAGTGTGCTCATAGTTTCAAAAAGATAGTCAAACCGTGAATTGTCCCTTTTTTTACTTTTTTACTTTTTTTTATTTCAAATATTATTTCCTTTATTAGATTCTCTACTTATATAAGCCATATTTATTTTGAGTTTTCCTTTTGGCAAAGAATAATTTATAAATTGCAAGGACTCGACCATTAGGATTATATTGAAATATAAATTTACGAGATAGATGCTTTTTACTTTCTCTCTCGCTCTCTCACTCTATTCAGTTGGCAAAATCAGATTTGCAACGGAGAAAGCCGCCTTAATAGAATCATCCTCTAGCGAGATGGATAGCCTTAGAGTGGATATCCTACTTGGCGATTCTTTCTGCGGGATTTCCTCTCTCTGTCCCTCCTCTCTTCCCAAGAATATAATAATGTGGCCATCATACCTGCCTTCTTTTTTCTTATAGGGTACATTATATATTTACAACATAGGGAATTTATTTATAAACGAAGAAAGATGTGACTACAACCAAAAACGATATAAGCGATCGCCCCACCCTGTGACTACAATACCCTAAATGGGTGCAATGCCTAAAAATTAATTTCTTTCTTGTTATTTGGACCCTGTTATGCATTAGTGTGTCAAGGGCCAAAAAATAAAAATTGAGTTAAGCACGGAATATTGTTTCAAATGCTTTAATTAATAGTAATTTTTATGAAATATGTCCTAAAAAAATTTATATTTAATGTTACTTGCGTAATTGACAAAAAAATTATATATAATCCAATGAAAACAAAAAACTTTAATGTTGATTTTCTCAAAACTAGGTGGCGCTTGACACACTAATGCGTAACAGGGTCCATTTAGGGTACAAATATATCAGTAAAGTGTACTTTAAACGATTTCTACGAAAAATTTCACTGATATACTTTTTAACGATCATTTAAAAAATAGTTGATTTATGATTTTTTATCAAAATCTTTGAAGCAAATTTCGAAAAAATTGAAAAAACTGAAAAAGTACATTAGTATGAGGTGGTTAGCTGAGTAGATCTTGTAGTAAGGGATGAAAGAAAGAGCAGTTGCAGCTAGTTTTATTTCGTTTTATTAGGCACTTCAGGCCGACGTTTCGGTCAAATCTAGCCTTGACTCGCATAGCGTTTGGTCCTTATTTAATGGCGAAAAACTTTTTATTTAATTGCACCATTCGATCTTTTGAGGAATTTTGTTGACATACTTCAGTCCTGAGGATGATCGTATAATTGACCGAAACGTGGGCTTGAAGTTCCAATAAAACGAAATAAAACTAGCTTCAACTGTTCTTTATTTCAACCCTTACTATCAATACATTAGTAAAGTACTAGTACTTTATAACCGATTTTGTTCAAAAGCGTATTTTCACCCTTTGGGGGGTGCCTAACTTAAATATAAAATTTCAACCTCTTATCTCTTTTCGTTCCTGAGATATTTTGTTCACAGACAAACCAATTTGTGGGATCTTCTTTTTTGGACTCAGGGGACCTCGAAACGCGTATATCCATCAAAATCTCGACATCGAATTTTTGACTATACTTTCTCTCTATATATTTCATATATAGGCAAGAGAAAGTAAAAATTTTTTTGATTGATCCTAAATCATTAAGATGAACCAAAATTTCGCTCATAATTTTATGAACTATAATAGACGGAAACTCGGTTCTTTTCCCATTTTTCTTTCGTCTTAAAATTTGAAAAGACATTTAAAATAAAGATATTTCTTTTTTAAGTAAAAACTTTATTTATTTATTTTAATTAAAAGTCATTTCGGCTGCACAGGCCATTTGACTTATATAAATTTATTTATATTCTACAGTATCCATGGCTTGTGGTGGGTGTTCAATGGTCTTGTTTTTCGGGGGCCACCTATCCCGATTTTCAGCCCCACTTGGCGTTGCTTAACAACATTGATCTTGGTGACTGTTGTTCTTTCTTCTTACCAGGCCCGCCGGCGAGCAAAAACTTTAAACTCTACAAAACAACTGATATCTGCTAAGTGGATGGCTGTACATAATTTTTAACGTGTCTATTGTAGTGAGGTATGTGGAAATGATTTTTTCAATCAAGTTGTCTCTATATCGTGTTAGTGATCGAATAAAATTATGCATTTCGTAATTGGTTTCCATTTAGTTAATAAATATATAAAATTTTCTAAATAGACAATTTTTTTTTCTTGCACTTTATTTAGGCCTAATATAAAATAAACTTTCGCTTTTCTTTAAATTTATTTATGAAGTCTCATCATCATCATAAGGGAGTTTTAAAAAAAGAGAGAGGAGAGAGAGAGTGAGAGAGAGAGAGAAGGTAAAATGCGAGCAAGGCGTTTGCACCAAGATTAAGTCATAAACCTGCCAACCTTAAAAAGTTTAAATTATATTGCCAAAGTTGCTTATTTACAATGCTAATTAGACACGGTAAAAATACACCCACACTCCCCCTCTCACCCTCTCCTTTATACCTTTATATTAAAGAAGAAGAGAGAGAGAGAGAGAGAAGAGGGTTGCTTGCTTGCTGCTCGTAAAGTTGGGGTGTTATTAATACAAAATTACAACAGACACTGTGCGTTATGCTTAATAGTTTAAAACGTTCTTTCTCTCCCTTTCGTTGACTTTCCCATCCCTCTATTTAGGGTTGCTTACTAAAGATAAAAGACAGTGAGAGAGGATCTCTTTTAATAACAAAACAAAAAACAAAATTAAGTAATTAAAGTAAGATTTCTATTCTCAAAATTTTGGTAATCATCTTCTTTCAAATTTATTTTGTGACCCATAAATGTTAGTGGAGGAATAAATATAAAATATAAATAAATATATGAGTATCTATTATGTACATATGTGGCTGGTAATAAATTCACGAGTGTAAACGTTATTTTAACGTTAAAATTTATGTGCTATCACGTTTTAGTGGCCCTTTAGGAAATATAGAGGATAGTACTATTTATTTAATATTTTCTAGGTCCTCTCTGTAGATGTCCGCTGGGGGTAGTAAACGTACCATTTTAACCCTGTTACGTCTTTTCTTTCTAAGCTGGAGGGAATTTTAATTAGAAAATAAATCAGTTTAAACTCAGGTGAATGTTACCTTAGTTTAAACGAAATTTGTTCTAAATAGAACTAAACAGTTTTCTAAGATCGACTGTTTATTTAAACTTATTTAATTAGTTGTAAATTCATTGGAATTTTAGAAAAATAAATTGGGAGATAGATCATTAGCTTCTGGTGCCTAAGGTCTAGGGTTTGCATCCCGTCCCTGGCGAGAAATTTATTTCAATTGTATTGGAAACCAATCAATTGAAATAAACAGGGACGGGCGTTAAATGCCGAAAAAGACCTTAAACAAATAAAAAATATATAGACTATAATATAATTAGATTTAAGTTGAGGTATATAGCTGGTATGATTTATTTGAGGTTCAGAAATTCTCTAATGAGCAACGCAGCTAGTTTTTGTTTCAATTTTTATTATTAAATATAGAGTGCCAAGGCCAACGTTTCGGCCGCATATAGGACCATCATCAGGGCTAGAACACAACAGATAAAATCAAACATAGATCACAAATTCTTCTTAATTGCACATTACATAATTTATTACAGTATTATTATATAATTGGGTAAATGTTTTATATAATAATACTATAATAAATTATGTAATGTGCAATTAAGAAGAATTTGTGATCTATGTTTGATTTTATCTGTTGTATTCTAGCCTTGATGATGGTCCTATATGCGACCGAAACGTTGGCCCTGGCACTTTATATTTAATAATAAAAATTGAAACAAAACTAGCTGCGTTGCTCATTAGAGAATTTCTGAACCTCAAATATAATATAATTATGCAATGGTGTGTCAAAGACCAAACATCGAGTTTTGAGAAAATCAACATTAAACTTTTTTGTTGCCCCCGGGTTTGGCGTAGTAGGTAGCGTCCCTACCCCCTATACCAAACGTCGCGGGTTCGGACCCAGGCAGTCCGATGATTTTATTTAAGCCATTTGGATACCAGATGGCTTAAATAGAAATGTCTGACCCTACAATAGATATATTCTCTACAACGGTTATCGTCAAAGTCTTATATGGCCTAAGTTGCCGAAAAGACTGTATGAATGTGTGTGAATGTGAGTGTGAATGAGAAAAAAAGTGTGAATGTTTTTATTAAAAAAAAAAAAAAAAAAAAAAAAACTTTTTTGTTTACATTTGATTATATATAATTTTTCTTGTCAATTGTGCAAATAACATTAAATATAAATTTTTTTAGGACATATTTCATAAAAAATCTGGTGTGACTGGCGCACAGCACACAACTTTCTCTTACCTTCGGTAATCGAAAGTTGTGTACTGTGCTTGTCACACCAGATTTTTTGTGTTCTCATGTATTTAATTCCCGGCAGTAGGGAATATTTGAATTCAGATATAAAATTTATAAGTATGGGAAAATATTTATATTTTGTTACCATGGCAACCATTTCTCCTATCTTTTCTATGGAGCACAAGAGTAAAGTGTGCTTCAAACAATTTTGAGGGCAAAACGAGAATATACATTTGAAAGAGCATCTAAAAAATAATTGATTTTTGAATTTTAATCAAAATCGTTAGAGCGAATTTTGAGAAAATCGAAAAAAAACTGAAAAAGTACATCAGTAAAGTACTAGTACTCTTTGGCCAATTTTGATTAAAAGCTTATTTTTCCGGTCCCGGGAGATATTTAACTTAAATATAAAATTTCTTCCTCCTAGCTCAATTCCTTCATGCTTAAAATTGAACACACACACACACACAGACAGACAGACAGACAGACACACAGACAGACAGACCATGTCGCGAAAACCACTTTTTGGATTCAGGGGACCTCAAAACGTGAAGATCCATCCAAAATCTCGACATCGAATTTTTGACATGAATCCAATACTTTCTCTCTATATATATATTACATATATACATAGGTAAGAGAAAGTAAAAATACTATTAATTAAAGCATTTGAAACAATATTCCGTCCTTAACTCAATTTTGAATTTTTTTTGGTCTTTGACACACCATTGCATAACAGGGTCCAGGGTCATTCCATGGCAAATCGACAAATTTTTTTCCTGACCCCCGCGGATTTCGCTGAAAATTTCCAATCTTTTTCTCGTACCCTACTGAAAAAAAAACGATTTTTAGTATGATGACTTAAAATTTTCGAATAAAATATCATTTTTCAACTTCTAAAGTTTCACGAGAAAGCTGAAAAAATTTCATAAAAAAGTTACGTAAAAAATAAACCAAATTTCAAGAAAAATTTTTTTATAACAAAAAAAAAAATCTGGTGTGACTGGCGCACAGCACACAACTTTCTCTTACCTTCGGTAATCGAAAGTTGTGTTCTGTGCTTGTCACACCAGATTTTTGTGTCGACATATATTTAGTTCCCGACAGTACGGAACATTTGAATTCAGATGTAAAATTTATAAGTATGGAAAAATATTTATATTTTGTTACCATGGCAACCATTTCTCCCTATCTTCCCTATGAAATACAAGAGTAAAGTGGTCTTCAGAAGATTTCAATGGCAAAATGAGAATATACATTTTAAAGAGCATCTAAAAAATAATTGATTTTTGAATTTAAAAAAAAATCGTTGGAGCAAATTTTGAGAAAATCGAAAAAAACTGAAAAAGTACATCAGTAAAGTACTAGTACTCTTTGGCCGATTTTGATTAAAAACTTATTTTTCCGGTCCCGGGGGTGTTTAACTTAAATATAAAATTTCAACCTCCTAGCTCAATTCCTTCATGCTTAAAATTGAACACACACCCACACACACACACACACAGACACACCCACCCACCCACCCACAGACAGACCATGTCGCGAAAACCACTTTTGGATTCAGGGGACCTCAAAACGTGAAGATCCTTCAAAATCTCGACATCGAATTTTTGACATGAATCCAATACTTTCTCTCTATATATATATTACATATATATATAGGTAAGAGAAAGTAAAAATCTGGTGTGACTGGCGCACAGCACACAACTTTCTCTTACCCTTCGGTAGAGAAAGTTGTGCACCGTGCTGGTCACACCAGATTTTTTTGTGTCGAGATATATTTAGTTTCCCATAGCACCTTAGTTTCAAACTTGCATTTTAATTGTTGACTGCTTGAAATAAACTATGGTTATTTTCAAAATTTTAATCTCATATTTGGACATTTTATACACAATATAGAATCGTAAATAAATACAAAATTTCATAAGAATTGGAAAAAAAATTTTAAATGCGTAAAAAGTTCCAAAGGGGACCCCCCTTTTGAATCGAAATTAACATACAAATCCCTATAGGAAATTAACATTAGGCCTATGAGAGAAGGCGGAGAGACAGACGATAATGTTTGCAAGTGAGAGAGAGAGAGACATATATGTTTTCTTTGAAACAATTAAAGACACAAATAAAAAAAATCTGGTGTGACTGGCGCACAGCACACAACTTTCTCTTACCCTTCGGTAAGAGAAAGTTGCGCACTGTGCTGGTCACACCAGATTTTTTGTGTCGAGATATATTTAGTTTCCGATAGCACCTTAGTTTCAAACTTGCATTTTAATTGTTGACTGCTTCAAATAAACTATGGTTATTTGTCAAAATTTTAATCTCATATTTGGACATTTTATACACAATATAGAATCGTAAATAAATACAAAATTTCATAAGAATTGGAAAAAAAATTTTAAATGCCTAAAAAGTTCCAAAGGGGACCCCCTTTTGAATCGAAATTAACATACAAATCCCTATAGGAAATTAACATTGTTCCTATGCGAAGATGAGGTGGAAAGGGAATTTAAAAAGAGTAGAGAGAGACGATAATGTTTGCAAGTGAGAGAGAGACATATATGTTTTCTTTGAAACAATTAAAGACACAAATAAATTTAAAATAAATGGGAATTTAAATAATAATTGATTTTTAATCTAATAAAAAGAAAAAGATTTAAATTCCGTTACCATGGCAACCATTTCTATCTTTCCTATGAAGAACAAGAGTAAAGTGGTCTTCAGAAGATTTCAACGGCAAAATGAGAATATACATTTTAAAGAGCATCTAAAAAATAGTTCATTTATGAATTTTAAAAAAAAATCCTTGGAGGGAATTTTGAGAAAATCGAAAAAAACTGAAAAAGTACATCAGTAAAGTACTAGTACTTTTTGGCCGATTTTGTTCAAAAGCTTATTTTGAGCGTGTGGGAAGGTACCTAAGTTAAATATAAAATTTCAATCCGGTAGCTCAATTCCTTCATGCTAAAAATCTGTCCACACATACAGACACACACACACACACACACATACATACACACAGACCAATTTGCGGGACCCACTTTTTTGGACTCAGGGGACCTCAAAACATGTATATCCATCAAAATCTCGACATCGAATTTTTGACATGATCGCAATACTTTCTCTCTCTATATATTTCATATATAGGCTAAGAGAAAGTAAAAATAAATCTTCATTCTGTTTTTTAAAAAGAGACCTTTGAAGTATAATTTAGCTAATGTTTATATGATTGTCCCCCCCCCTCTCATTATTTGTTTGGTGAACATTTGTTGGTGGTGAACAATAATTCTTTTTTCTATTTTTTTTTTTTTACTTTGAAGAGAATGCCACATGGTCACAAACGAATCGGGTCTCTGCTCTTTGAGGGAGAGAGAGTAAGTAATTTGCTTAAAATTAATAGGTTGCAATTTATGATAGCTATCCAAAAAGGGAGGCCCCTCATTCACTATCTGTATCTATCCATCTCCCCCTTGTAGTTAGAGTGAATGAATGCCCTATTAAACGGCAATAATCCTTGCACATTAAACAAGGGCCGATATTCAAAGGAAGATAAGCAGAGAGATTTTTCTTTACAAGTGTTTTTATATGTATTATTTAAAAATGAACGATTCTGCATCAAATCCCTTTCGTTCAAAATAAATTCATAAACTACTAGACGCAAAGCCCCGCCTTCGGCAGTGTGGTGTGTGTGTGTGTGGTGTGTGTGTGTGTGTGGTGTGTGTGTGTGTGTGTGTGTGTGTGTGTGTGTGTGTGTGTGTGTGTGTGTGTGTGTGTGTGGTGTGTGTGTGTGTGTGGTGTGTGTGTGTGTGTGTGTGTGTGTGTGTGTGTGTGTGTGTGTGTGTGTGTGTGTGTGTGTGTGTGTGTGTGTGTGTGTGTGTGTGTGTGTGTGTGTGTGTGTGTGTGTGTGTGTGTGTGTGTGTGTGTGTAGTGAACACGATTGCTTAAAAACCAAAGCAGCTAGATCGATGAAATTTGGTAAAATGCTCCCTTAAAATAAAATTGTAGATTTCTATCAACTTTTGGAGTAAATACGTCACTTGGAAGTAGTACTTTACCTAATGAGTTTTTTCAGAAATTTTGAAATTTTCAATTTCTTTGTTATATTATGATAAAATACTCTATTTTAAAAAGTTTTTATTCTTTGACATTTTTTTCGAAAACTGAATAGTTTTTGAAATAATCTAAGAAGAAATAGAAAATTTTCGTTAATTTTGATAAAAAAATCAAAACAAAATCATACGGGTGTCATTAAAAAAAGGTTAAATATAAACAAATTCATTTGTTTCACAGATGAATTTGTTTATATTTACCCTTAATTTTGATAAAAAATTAACGAAAATTTTTTCTTTTTCATCTGTGATTATTTCAAAAACTATTCAGTTTTTAGAAAAATGTCAAAGAATAAAAACTTTTTAAAATAGAGTATCTATATATAATAATTGCCGGAGTGTCCGTCCGTCCGTCTGTTACGCTCTGTTTGACCAACTTCCCGTTGGAATTTTGAAACGAAATTTTGCAGTCTTATAGAGGAGGTTATGGAGAGTCCCGGAAAAATACTATTCCTATAACTTTTTGAGTTATTAATTCCTAAAGTTACGATTTCTCCCATAGGAAATGTACAGAGGAATATTTTTGTATTCTTTTCATTTGTGTATTCTATGAATGTAAACAAATCCTCAAGCAGGCACTGGATTGGAATACGTAGTAATAATAATTTTCTTTGCCCTCGGTGCTTGGTTTAGAGCTTAGCGTGCTAACCTCATATACCAAACGTCGCGGGTTCGGACCCCAGGCAGTCCGATGATTTTATTTAAGCCAATTGGATACCAAATGGCTTAAATAAGAATGCCTGGACCCCATATATGTATATTTATTAATAACGGATATCGTAAAAAGTCTTATATGGCCTGAGTTGCCGAAAAGACTGTGTGAATGTGTGTGTGAGTGTGAGTGTGAATGAGAAAAAAGTGTGAATGTTTTAAAAAAAAAAAAAAAAAAAAAAAATAATAATAATTTTCTTTTCATAATTAAGAAAGGCGAGGGGCCGCCGCAGGGCGGCGGAGCCAGCTGAGTGGGGGTCCAGGGGGGCGTAGCCCCCGCTCTCAAGAAGCCACGCAGTTTTTCATAATTAAGAAAGGCGAGGGTCCGCCGCAGGCGCGCGGCCTAGCAGTGGGGGGGGTCCAGGGGGCGTAGCCCCGCCGGTAGACGCGAAGCCCGCCGAAGGCGGGCGGCGCGGCTAGTTTTATCATAATATAACAAAAAATTTAAAATTTCAAAATATTTGAAAAAACTTTTTAAGTAAAATTACTACTTCCAAGTGACGTATTTACTCCAAAAGTTGATAGAAATCTACAATTTTAGTGTAAGGAGCATATACCAAATTTCATCCATCTAGCTGCTTTGGTTTTAAGCAATCGTGTTCACACACACACCCAGACGTAATTCCAAAAGAATATACGAGAAAGTCTCGGGGAAGTCTTTCCCATATTTTTTTTAGTTGTTCTTTATTTTTTAAGACCCCTAACGCCATCTTATTGGCAAAAAAATGAGAACAACTTTGCCTCCTGAAGAGTCTTAAAATGTATATTATCATTTCGCTCTTAAAATAGTAGTTAACTTAAACTTAAAAGAGTGTAGTTTGAAGAACACGATAATCTTTTTTTTTTTTATAAAAAACACGCTCTCACTTTTTTCTCATTCACACTCATATTCACACACACATTCACACTGTCTTTTCGGCAACTCAGGCCATATAAGACATTTACGTTATCCGTTATTAATTAATATACATATATTGGGGATCCAGGCATTCTTATTTAAGCCATTTGCTATCCAATTGGCTTAAATAAAATCATCGGACTGCCTAGGGTCCGAACCCGCGACGTTTGGTATACAAGGTTAGCACGCTAAGCTCTAAACCAAGCACCGAGGGCTAAATATATATCGACACGAATATTTTGAATGAACAGTCTAATTGAGCATTGGTTGGCAAAATTCCATCCTTTTCAAACAAGGCTCTACTTACTAGTTAATATTTGCTAAATCGCCTTTACCTCTCTTTGTGAGGTTGCAGCCCTAGCAGGCGTCTAGAATTGTGACTTGTCAGTTCCAATCTTGCTTGTTAGATGGCGTGCAGTTTTTAAGATATTTCACTAGTCAATGAAATTTTAATTTCATTAGTATAATAGGCGGATGCGAGATATAAATTTAATCTTAATTAGTAATTTCTCTGTTACTATGCCATATTCTCTCCTCGAAGGAGGTATAAAGCTGAATGTTGATATTTAAATTTAGTAGAAAAAGTGAGCAATGTAGCTCGTTTTTATTTCAATTTATTATTAAAAGAAGGGTATGACATTTCGGTCACGGGACCATCTTCAGGGCTACAAATGATGAAGATGGTCTGTTCCATATGTTCAAAGTCATATTTATAAATGCTCGTTTTTATTTCAATTTTTATTGTAAAACAAGGCTGACGTTTCGACCTCATACGGGACCAGGGGCGGATTAAAGGGGCGTTTCCGCTCTTTGATTTCAATTGAATTTGTTACCAATCAATTTAAATAAATAGGAAAGGGGTCTAAATGGCCATAGATGCCAACAAAGTTCTTAAATAAAAAAAAAAACCGCCCTTCCCCTCCCGACACCCTGTACGGGACCATCTTCAGGGCTACAAATAATGAAGATGGTCCGTTCCATATGTGACCGAAAACTACCTGCATTGCTCATTTTTTTTTTTTACCAAATTTAAAATGTCATTTCTTTCATTATTCATCTTCTATCTTCAAGACACTACAAAACAGGCGAATAATCGTATAGAGGTGGAATTTTTTTTGCAGATTGATACCAAAGATATTGGAAAGTAGAAATGAGGTAAATAATAATAAAAAAAATAAATAGACTAATTATTCTCATTGACGTTTCGAATGTTTATCAAAATCTTCATCAGAACTTAGGAAGAATGTAAAAAGAGAATGAAAAAAAAAAATTAATTACAATAACGACAATTCTATGAACAGCTGAATAAATAATTCAATGTAGCGCTTACTAGATAGTCTTATTTGGGGATAGTAACAAAAAAATCTGGTGTGACTGTCGCACAGCGCACAAGTTTCTCTAATCCTTCGCTAATCGAAAGTTGTGTTCTGTGCTTGTCATACCAGATTTTTTGTGTCGACATATATTTAGTTTCCGCCAATCTATATATAATAATTACGGAGTGTCCGTCTGTCTGTCTGTCTGTCCGTCTGTCACGCTCTGTTTGACCAACTTCCCAATGGAATTTTGAAACGAAATTTTGCAGTCTTATAGAGGAGGTTATGGAGAGTCCCGGAAAAATACTATTCCTATAACTTTTTGAGTTATTAATTCCTAAAGTTACGATTTCTCCCATAGGAAATGTACAGAGGAATATTTTTGTATTCTTTTCATTTGTGTATTCCATGAATGTAAACAAATCCTCAAGCAGGCACTGGATTGGAATACTTAGTTGTTAGTAATATAATTTTCTTTTCATAATTAAGAAGAAAAGGCGAGGGTCCGCCGCAGGCCGCCCCGAGCCAGCTAGTGGGGGGTCCAGGGGGGCGTAGTCCCCCTGTCTAGTACTCAGCCCGTTTCTCATATTTAAGAAAGGCGAGGGTCCGCCGCAGGCGCGGCCGAGCCAGCTCTGGGGGTCCAGGGGGGCGTAGCCCCCGCCTAGACGCAGAAGCCCGCCGAAGGCGGGCGGCGCGGCTAGTATTTTATAATTCAAGATGTAAAATTTATAAACATGAGTAAATATTTATCTTTTGTTACCATGGCAACCATTACACCTATCTTTCCTATGAAGTACAAGATTAAAGTGGCCCTCGGGGCTTGGTGTATGGGTTAGCGTGCTAACCTCGTATAACAAAAGTCACGGGTATGTATATATGCCCATATATGTATATTAATAACGGATATCGTAAATGTCTTATATGGCCTGAGTTGCCGAAAAGACTGTGTGAATGTGTGTGTGAGTGTGAGTGTGAATGAGAAAAAAGTGTGAGTGTTTTAAAAAAAAAAATTGTACATCTTGAATTCTAATAGGTTGGCGGAAATTAAATACATATCGACACAAAAAATCTGGTGTGACAAGCACAGGACACAACTTTCTATTACCTGAGATAATAGAAAATTTTGTGCGATCATCACGTCAGATTTCAAATTATCTTACGTGTGTGGCTCTAGATATTTTTTCTTATTTCATAAATTATTGATATCATAAAAAAAAATAAATATTTTCTCACTGAATCCTCTTTTTCTCGCTAGGAGATAAATAAGTAAATAAATAAAAAAAAAAAAACAAGTTCATTATTAAGTATTAAATTTCATTTGATCACGCGATCTAATTCTAATTCTATGAATATTAACCTATCTACCACCAAGCAGCGTATAAAATAATCTGATACCTAATAACGTGCATTCATAATGATATCTCTCTCAATATTTAAGCATGCAACAACGGCAAGAAACGTAATTAATCCTGTTTTCTAATATAGAAATAAATATAATGTATGATGGAAAGTATTTAAAAATATATTAAGGTAGAGAGAATGAATGCCTCCTGGGATGAAATCAAATGATACTTTTACATCAACAGGAATTTAAATAAAATCAAACAGGTTTAATTTTGATGTAAATTAATCGAATTAAATATCAATTACACGCTATTTTCTAGGAAAATTATTTATTCAGGGCGGATATTTGCTTAAGAAGTAAGTAGCTGCTGTATATATACCAGTTATATATGGACCCTGTTATGCAATGGTGTATCAAAGACCAAACATCGAGTTTTGAGAAAATCAACATTAAAGTTTTTTGTTTTCATTGGATTATATATAATTTTTCTTGTCAATTGTGCAAATAACATTAAATATAAATTTTTTTAGGACATATTTCATAAAAAATACTATTAATTATAGCATTTGAAACAATATTCCGTGCTTAACTCAATTTTTAATTTTTTTGGCGCTTGACACACTATTGCATAACAGGGTCCATATATGGGTCATTCCATGCCAAATCGACAAATTTTTTTTCCCGGCCCCCGCGGATTTCGCTGAAAATTTCCTATCTTTTTTCTACCCCTTAAAAGACATTTTTGAGAATTTTTTCAAATTTTTTTACCCAACTAAAAAAAAGTTATGGATTTTTTGAAAAAAATTGCTCTTTTTTTTCAAATAACGATAACTTATTTTAAATTGATATTTCGGATCCCCGCAAGGGTATAAAAATTTGTTTTTTAATGTAGTTTTCAGAAAAAATACAAAAATTATTTCAGGAGCCCGCATGTATGAAATATTTCAGTTTTTTGAAAAAACCCTAATTTTAAATCGACCATTTTTTTGTAACTCAAAATAAACTTCAACTAATTCTACAATTAACCCCCCTAATTTTCAAGATCTGCCGACGATTGCTTCATTTTTTTTTTGGTTATAAAAATTTTTTTTTGAAATTTTGTTTATTTTTTACGTAACTTTTTTATGAAATTTTTTCAGCTTTCTCGTGAAACTAGAAGTTGAAAAATGATATTTTATTCGAAAATTTCAAGTCATCATACTAAAAATTGTTTTTTTTTTCAGTCTCGTACTTTACTGAAAAAAAAAACAATTTTTAGTATGATGACTTGAAATTTTCGAATAAAATATCATTTTTCAACTTCTAGTTTCACGAGAAAGCTGAAAAAATTTCATAAAAAAGTTACGTAAAAAATAAACAAAATTTCAAAAAAAAAAAATTTTTATAACCAAAAAAAAAAAATAGAAGCAATCGTCGGCACATCTTGAAATTAGGGGGGTTAATTGTAGAATTAGTTGAAGTTTATTTTGAGTTACAAAAAAATGGTCGATTTAAAATTAGGGTTTTTTCAAAAAACTGAAATATTTCATATATGCGGGCTCCTGAAATAATTTTTGTAATTTTTTCTGAAAACTACATTAAAAAACAAATTTTTATACCCTTTGCGGGGATCCGAAATATCAATTTTAAAATAAGTTATCGTTATTTGAAAAAAAAAAGAGCAATTTTTTCAAAAATCCATAACTTTTTTTTAGTTGGGTAAAAAAATTTGAAAAATTCTCAAAAAATCTGGTGTGACTGGCGCACAGCACACAACTTTCTCTTACCTTCGGTAATCGAAAGTTGTGTACTGTGCTTGTCACACCAGATTTTTTGTGTCGACATGTATTTAGTTTCCGACAGTAGGGTACAATTGAATTCAAGATGTAAAATTTTTAAGTATGGCAAAATATTTATATTTTGTTACCATGGCAACCATTTCTCCTATCTTTTCTATGGAGAACAAGAGTAAAGTGGTCTTCAGAAGATTTCAATCACAAAATGAGAATATACATTTTAAAGAGCAACTAAAAAATAATTGATTTTTGAATTTTAAAAAAAATCGTTGGAGCAAATTTTGAGAAAATCGAAAAAAACTGAAAAAGTGAATCAGTAAAGTGCTAGTACTTTTTGGTCGATTTTGTTCAAAAGCTTCGTGTCACGTCCCATGGGGGTGCCTAACTTAAATATAAAATTTCAACCTCTTAGCTCTTTTCGTTCTTGAGATATTTTGTTCACAGACACACACACAGACACACAGACAGACCATGTCGCGAAAACCACTTTTTTGGATTCAGGGGACCTCAAAACGTGAAGATCCATCAAAATCTCGACATCGAATTTTTGACATGAATCCAATACTTTCTCTCTATATATATATTACATATATACATAGGTAAGAGAAAGTAAAAAGAAATAATAATAGCGACAAGGGCTGTCGTGTTTATTTTGCAGGACGCAAATTAATATGAATTAGCAAGGCGACTTTACTGGGCGAGAAGAGCAAGCCAATTGAATTGTATTCGAAAGAAGTAGGCGATTTTACATAAATGTCGTTAAAAGACGTTAGAAAAATTTTAAAGAAAAAAAATCCGTTTTTCTACTTGAGAAATAAATAATAATATAATAAATAATAATAATAAATTTCATTAAATAAAAATAATATTTTGGAAAATTAAAATTTGGAATTAAATAATATAAAATTTAATAATTATTTATTATTATTTTATTATTAAGTATTTAATTTAATAATTGTTACCAAAACATTGGGGAAAAAATTGTTTGTAAAATTAACATAGAAAATTTTAACAGTAGCAGCATTAATTTCGAATTTTCTACAAAATGATTTTTTGTTTCAATGAATAAAGTTTTTTCGTGGATACTAAATGATATTGTTGTCTCTAAACTACTACTACCTACTAAATATTTAGTGCCGTCAATGAATATAATTTAGTAATCTTTGCAAAAATTTAGTTGTTCCAATTATACCGTTCCAACTAAACCGTTTATTAGTAGCAACAAAATAATTTTGTTGTCATAATGGATAAAATCTTTTGTGGGTACCAAATGATATTGTTGACTCTTGACTAAATATTTAGTAGCATTGATCAAAGAAATTTTGTTACCGTTACAATAATGTAATTGACCTAGTCAAATCGTTTTAACCAAACCATTTATTTGTCGCTATGAAATTGTTTTCATTGCCCCTACTACGATTTCATAGTCGTAAGATTATTTAGTTGTCTTAACTAAATAAAATTTCAACTAAACTCATTTAGTTGACAAAACCAAATTTTTTTCTCAGTGTAGAGTGCCTATAATCTAATAAGGATGGTGTATGCTTGTTTCTTGGCATTGAGAAAATAACTTTTAGAGAGTTTTCTCCGAATATTTCGAAGGCATTTATTAGCACTTCTTCATCAGCGGCTCACTCAAATGCCCCATAGAAGTTCTAATTTCGAGCGAAACGTTAGATTGGCAGGTCTATGCAATTACAAGCGGCTGTCTCAAGCAATAAGGCGTCATTGACACTCGAGACAGCTGCTTGTAATGCATAGACCTGCCAATCTAACGTTTCGCTCCGAAATTAGAACTTCTATGGGGCATTTGAATGAGCCGCTGATGAAGAAGTGCTAATAAATGCCTTCGAAATATTCGGAGAAAACTCTCTAAAAGTTATTTTTCTCAATGCCAAGAAACAAGCATACACCTTTCCTTATTTAAACCATTTGGCTAAATCTAATAATTTGATAATGCGGAGTTTTGAGGCATTTAGGTGGCCCGCAAGGTCATTTGGGTTGGCCACCCTTGCTGTATTTGTTACACAGTTTATTAAAAAACGCGGATAAAATTTATCCATTCTTCAGAAACAGTGTTTTTAGACCATTTAGAACACAATTAATTGATAGTTAATATAATTTAGAAATGTAGCGAGATTTCAACCTCTGGGTTTTGATTCTCGTTTTCAAATAACAATTTCTCAGCCCCCTCGGCGAGTGAACGGCGCCGGCTACCTGGCTGGTGTGACCATGCTCATGGACCCCCGACTAGAAGACTATTACGCCGCTCTCTTTAGTTTCTACGGATTCCAAGTTTTGGTCCACGCTCCAAATGACTTCCCGGAGATTTCGACGCGAGGCCTTATCCTTGCACCACGCAGAGAAGCTTTCCTCCAGGTGAATTCAAATCAATCGTCTAATAGACTGACGAGATCACTAACAATAATTGCAGGTGTCTGCTTCGAGCACTTATAGCACTGGACGAGTTCGCAATTTGAATATCGAACAACGCAAATGTCTCTTTGAAGACAGAGAGATATCGTTATAGGCAAATCCGCAACCGGATATACGCACTCCAATTGTCTAATGCATTGTCGATTAGAGCATATGGCCAAGATATGCAACTGCACGCCATATTTCTATCCAAGTCAGAGTAAGAATTTAAATAATAATTCTCAATATTGGGCCATTTTCATAATCAACGTTAGATTTTTAACTTTATTTTAAAATCGAGATGACTTAAAGTCAACTTTTCTGTCATGAACATGCAATATGAGTTCTTAATAATCTAACCTAATCTTCAGTTGTCATTTTTATAAAGTTGATCCTTAAATAAATAAAAATAATTAATAATAATAAAAAAATTAATGAAAAAAATGAAAAAATAAAGTTTAAAACTTACTTATCTTTTTTTTAGATATTAATTAAGCTTACCTCTGTTATTTTAATCGAAATGGATTGTGAAAAAATGGCGGCATAAAGTGGTCATCTACTAAAGCTTTGGCGCTGAGATCGCCTTCTATTATATAATTAACACCACGATTCAACTAATTTTTTACTTTCTCGTACCTAGTATATATGTAATATATATATAGAGAGAAAGTATTGGATTCATGTCAAAAATTCGATGTCGAGATTTTGATGGATATATACGTTTTGAGGTCCCCTGAATCCAAAAAAGTGGTTTTCGCGACATGGTCTGTCTGTGTGTGTGTGTGTGTGTGTGTGTGTGTGTGTGTGTGTGTGGGTGGGTGTGTGTGTGTGTGTGTTCAATTTTAAGCATGAAGGAATTGAGCTAGGAGGTTGAAATGTTATATTTAAGTTAAACACCCCCGGGACCGGAAAAATAAGCTTTTAATCAAAATCGGCCAAAGAGTACTAGTACTTTACTGATGTACTTTTTCAGTTTTTTTCGATTTTCTCAAAATTCGCTCTAACGATTTTGATTAAAATTCAAAAATCAATTATTTTTTAGATGCTCTTTCAAATGTATATTCTCGTTTTGCCCTCAAAATTGTTTGAAGCACACTTTACTCTTGTGCTTCATAGGAAAGATAGGAGAAATGGTTGCCATGGTAACAAAATATAAATATTTTCCCATACTTATAAATTTGACATCTGAATTCAAATATTCCCTACTGCCGGGAACTAAATACATGTCGACACAAAATCTGGTGTGACAAGCACAGTACACAACTTTCGATTACCGAAGGTAAGAGAAAGTTGTGTGCTGTGCGCCAGTCACACCAGATTTTTACTTTCTCGTACCCTATATATGAAATATATAGAGAGAGAAAGTATTGGTTTCATGTCAAAAATTCGATGTCGAGATTTTGATGGATCTTCACGTTTTGAGGTCCCCTGAATCCAAAAAAGTGGTTTTCGCGACATGGTCTGTCTGTCTGTCTGTCTGTCTGTGTGTGTGTGTGTGTTCAATTTTAAGCATGAAGGAATTGAGCTAGGAGGCTGAAATTTTATATTTAAGTTAAACACCCCCCGGGACCGACAAAATAAGCTTTTAATCAAAATCGGCCAAAAAGTACTAGTACTTTACTGATGTACTTTTTCAGTTTTTTTCGATTTTCTCAAAATTCGCTCTAACGATTTTGATTAAAATTCAAAAATCAATTATTTTTTAGATGCTCTTTCAAATGTATATTCTCGTTTTGCCCTCAAAATTGTTTGAAGCACACTTTACTCTTGTGCTTCATAGGAAAGATAGGAGAAATAAATGGTTGCCATGGTAACCGAATTTAAATCTTTTTCTTTTTATTAGATTAAAAATCAATTATTATTTAAACGCCCATTTTTTTTTTCGGAGAAAACATATCTCTCTCTCTCACAAAACTATCTTCTCTCTTTCTACGCGTTTTAAATTTTTCTACCTTATCTTCGCATTTGGCCAATGTTAATTTCCTATAGGGATTTGTATGTTAATTTCGATTCAAAAGGGGGTCCCCTTTGGAACTTTTTACGCATTTAAAATTCTTTTTTCCAATTCTTATGAAATTTTGTATTTATTTACGAATCTATATTGTGTATAAAATGTCCAAATATGAGATTAAAATTTTGAAAAATAACCATAGTTTATTTCAAGCAATCAACATTTAAAATGCAAGTTTGAAACTAAGGTGCTATGGGAAACTAAATATATCTCGACACAAAAAATCTGGTGTGACCAGCACAGTGCACAACTTTCTCTTACCGAAGGGTAAGAGAAAGTTGTGTGCTGTGCGCCAGTCACACCAGATTTTTTTTTTTTTAACCCTTTTCGGGATTCAACTGATTGTGATATTTTTAGAAATAAAGGATTTTTTTAACATTAATCCTAGTTTATTTTTTATCTAGTAAATTTTTTTTATATTGTTAATACCAAATAAATAATAAACCTCTTATGATTAATTTCAAAAATGTCTTTATTTTCAAGTTTGAACTTAATAATAAATATTTCAATTTCATTGATATTTGATACTTATTATTATTATCAACTGGCACATAATTTTTTACATTTTATTAAATGTTTATATTTGCATATTAAGATAATTCTTTTTTTTTTAACTATTTTTATTTCTTATTCAAGGGGATATTTGAATTTTATTTTAGCTGACAGCTGGCTGTCTATGGTCTGTAATTAGCTGCATTCAGGATACATTTCTAGTCAGAGGTGCCAACATCCTTCAATTTTTAAGAATTAGTACAAATTTAGTTATAGTCACTTTGGCGGATTGATTATGAAAACGGTTCACTTTAAATTTAATTTAAAGTCTTAAAAGTACTAGAGTGACGTTGATTGTTTTTTTTTAAGCTGATATCCGGCAATGCGGTCTCCTTGACGTTGCCTGTTTAGCCAAGCATAGAAGTATGCAAATTATATTCCTTTTATAAATGATCCTTTATTAAAAATAATGTTGTTTTAGTGATTTTTAACAATCTCCGTTCTCCGATACCCGTGGAGGGATTATCCATGAACGAGGCAGCTAAGAGATGCGATTGTCCGCCATCTTGCAATGACGTCACGTACACCACAGAAACGTCCATGGGCGATTTTTTCGCAAGTGTATATGACAGGACTCATTTTTTGTAAGTTTTTTTTTTTTTTTAATCAAAACGAAAATATAAAATCTCTACTTTATGAAAATTTAATTGTGACGTAATATTTCAGTAAAGAAGTAACAATCACGAATCATTCAATTTTACATGTTTATTTTAAAGACATCTCTGTTCTTTTATTTCGACGGGATGTGCATTACACGTGGAATGATTTACTTGGTATGTATACTACTGGATATTTATTTATTTATTATGAATAATGTGCAGGTCAAATTTATTTAAAGACCACTCCATCCAACACGCTCTGGTTTGCCTCACTGCAACTTGATTCTGTTTTTTTTTTTTTTTTTTTTTTTTTTTTTTTTTTTTTTAAACATTCACACTTTTTTCTCATTCACACTCACATTCACACAGTCTTTTCGGCAACTGAGGCCATTTAAGACTTTTTACGATAATCAGTATGTTTAATATATCAATTGGGGGGTCCAGGCATTTTTATTTAAGTCATTTGGTATCCAAATGCCTTAAATAAAATTATCGGACTGCCTGGGGTCCGAACCCGAGACGTTCGGTATAGAAGGTAGGCACGCTACTAACTACTCCAAGCCCCTTGGGCTTGATTCTGTTTAGTCCACTCCGGGAAATTCAAATAATGAAAGAATCGAAGAAGTCTCTGATGGCCATA
>JAKCPI010009587.1:0-20029 GCA_023213315.1 Euborellia annulipes
CTTTCATTATTTGAATTTCCCGGAGTGGACTAAACAGAATCAAGTTGCAGTGAGGCAAACCAGTGCGTGTTGGATGGAGTGGTCTTTAAATAAATTTGACCTGCACATTATTCAGCCCCATAAATAAATAAATATCCAGTAGTATACATACCAAGTAAATCATTCCACGTGTAATGCACATCCCGTCGAAATAAAAGAACAGAGATGTCTTTAAAATAAACATGTAAAATTGAATGATTCGTGATTGTTACTTCTTTACTGAAATATTACGTCACAATTAAATTTTCATAAAGTAGAGATTTTATCTTTTCGTTTTGATATAAAAAAAAAAAAACTTACAAAAAATGAGTCCTGTCATATACACTTGCGAAAAAATCGCCCATGGACGTTTCTGTGGTGTACGTGACGTCATTGCAAGATGGCGGACAATCGCATCTCTTAGCTGCCTCGTTCATGGATAATCCCTCCACGGGTATCGGAGAACGGAGATTGTTAAATATCACTAAAACAACATTATTTTTAATAAAGGATCATTTATAAAAGTTGAATATAATTTGCATACTTCTATGCTTGGCCAAACAGGCAACGTCAAGGAGACCGCATTGCCGGATATCAGCTTAAAAAAAAAAACAATCAACGTCACTCTAGTACTTTTAAGACTTTAAATTAAATTTAAAGTGAACCGTTTTCATAATCAATCCGCCAAAGTGACTATAACTAAATTTGTACTAATTCTTAAAAATTGAAGGATGTTGGCACCTCTGACTAGAAATGTCTCCTGAATGCAGCTAATTACAGACCATAGACAGCCAGCTGTCAGCTAAAATAAAATTCAAATATCCCCTTGAATAAGAAATAAAAATAGTTTAAAAAAAAAAAAAAGAATTATCTTAATATGCAAATATAAACATTTAATAAAATGTAAAAATTATGCGCCAGTTGATAATAATAATAAGTATCAAATATCAAATGAAATATTTATTATTAAGTTCAAACTTGAAAATAAAGACATTTTTGAAATTAATCATAAGAGGTTTATTATTTATTTGGTATTAACAATATAAAAAAATTTACTAGATAAAAAATAAACTAGGATTAATGTTAAAAAAATCCTTTATTTCTAATAATATCACAATCAGTTGAATCCCGAAAAGGGTTAAAAAAAAAAAAAATTAGTTGACGTGGTGTTAATTATATAATAGAAGGCGATCTCAGCGCCAAAGCTTTAGTAGATGACCACTTTATGCCGCCATTTTTTCACAATCCATTTCGATTAAAATAACAGAGGTAAGCTTAATTGATATCGTAAAAAAATAAGATAAGTTTTAAACTTTATTTTTTCATTTTTTTCATTAATTTTTTTATTATTATTAATTATTTTTATTTATTTAAGGATCAACTTTATAAAAATGACAACTGAAGATTAGGTTAGATTATTAAGAACTCATATTGCATGTTCATGACAGAAAAGTTGACTTTAAGTCATCTCGATTTTAAAATAAAGTTAAAGATCTAACGTTGATTATGAAAATGGCCCAATATTGAGAATTTTTATTTAAATTCTTACTCTGACTTGGATAGAAATATGGCGTGCAGTTGCATATCTTGGCCATATGCTCTAATCGACAATGCATTAGACAATTGGAGTGCGTATATCCGGTTGCGGATTTGCCTATAACAATATCTCTCTCGTCTTCAAAGAGACATTTGCGTTGTTCGATATTCAAATTGCGAACTCGTCCAGTGCTATAAGTGCTCGAAGCAGACACCTGCAATTATTGTTAGTGATCTCGTCAGTCGATTAGACGATTGATTTGAATTCACCTGGAGGAAAGCTTCTCTGCGTGGTGCAAGGATAAGGCCTCGCGTCGAAATCTCCGGGAAGTCATTTGGAGCGTGGACCAATACTTGGAATCCGTAGAAACTAAAGAGAGCGGCGTAATAGTCTTCTAGTCGGGGGTCCATGAGCATGGTCACACCAGCCAGGTAGCCGGCGCCGTTCACTCGCCGAGGGGGGCTGAGAAATTGTTATTTGAAAACGAGAATCAAAACCCAGAGGTAGAAATCTCGCTACATTTCTAAATTATATTAACTATCAATTGATTGTGTTCTAAATGGTCTAAAAAACACTGTTTCTGAAGGATGGATAAATTTTATCCGCGTTTTTTAATAAACTGTGTAACAAATACAGCAAGGGCGGCCAACCCAAATGACCTTGCGAACCACCTAAATGCCTCAAAACTCCGCACTATCAAATTATATATCCCCCATATTTAGACCCACTACCCAGACAGCCTGGAATATTGCAGCAATATTGCAGAAATATTGCGAATCTTGCATAAATTGCCAATATTGGAGGAATATTGCATCAAAATTGCAAATCTTGCAAAATATTGGCAACATTGCTGCAATATTGCAGCGCCAATATTCCAAGCTAGGAATATTGCAGCAACATTGGAGCAATATTGTTGCAATATTCCTATGTCCGCCTTTTTGCAACATTGCAGTAATATTTCTGCAATATTGCTGCAATATTCCAGGCTGTCCGGGTATAGACATTTTTTAATCTGGACCAGTGGCGTAGCGAGCTTAACTCGCGCCCGGGGTACAATATCTTTTTGGCGCGCCCCCCATTCGAAAACCATATATTATATGTAAAATATACAAAATTATTATATTACACTGGTACAGTGAGCGCAACAATTAAGTCCCCACTTGATAACTTTAGCCTTAAGTATATGGTATACAGTAGTATATGGTGTAAAGTGAAATAATTTTAATGACCGAAAAGGTCAGATGATTTTATTTTACCTTTTCAAATTTAAAATTATTTCACCATTTCTCATATTTCATACCATATACTTAAGGCTAAAGCTATCAGGTGGGGACTTAATTGTGGCGCTCACTGTACCAAATTTAAAATATATTTTCCAGAAATCAATTGAAAAATTGAAAAATAAAAATTATCCAAGAATTTTTTGTTTTGCGGACCATTTGGCGCCCCTTTGTGAGTAGCGCCCGGAGCATGATGACCCCCCTTGCACCCCTCTCGCTACGCCACTGATCTGGACGTAAATCAGAGTTGGTTCGCTAGCCATTTGGTAGAACATCGCGCTAAATTGTACCACACTTTGTAAAAATGATTGCATTTAGTGAAAGGAGGCTCACCCCCCCCCCCTTAATGTTTGATTGACCCCGCAGTGCGAAAAAATATAGTTTCGCAAAAAAAACTTTGGTTCCGTAAAAGGGAAAAATTTTCCTCAGGGCGGCAAAAATTTCGTGACAAAAAAAAAAGTAAAATGATAAAAAAAAAAAAAAAATTAAATTAAACAAGAAAAAAAAATGATTTTCTCAGGGAAAAAAAAATTTTCGAAAAAATGTTCCGCGAGGTGGCAAAAATTCCGTTTTCTAAAAAAAAAGGTAAAATGATTATGGACTATGGTTCTGCAAAAACAAAATTTTTCATTTTATAATTTTTTTTTATATAGGCCTACTCATAAATAGAAACAATTACAAACCTATTTTTACTTTTATCCTCCGGACTATAATTAAAAGTACAACAAAAACCAGAATCGCTTTTATGTAACGTAAAGAGTTCCGTGCAATTGGTGATCTCCCCTCTCCATTTGCATTTGATCATCAAAGACGAACAGGGCTGAGTTAACTAACAACAAAAAACAAAGACACAAATAAATAAGAAATCATTTTATTCAAAAGAAAACCATTGATACCTACCACTCGCATTAAATTTTCCATTGTTAAATTCCTATCCATAAATTTGCCTTCCAATTCAGCAATATCAAAATTAAAAAATTTCACTTGTTCTGGTTGGATAATTTCCGCCAATTGTTCAACAAAACTATAATATGTCTCTTCATTGAGAATATTCCCGAGATCCCTTCAAATTGATATCAAAATTATTAGTTACTTTTTAGTGCTAATATCACTAGTCGACAAGGTTTTCTTCACAAGATATCTGATTAGTGAACCTAATGCATTTTTTCATTCTGAATTCAGATATGTAGTTAGAATTTTTCCATCAGGCAGAGTTTTAGAGATATCGAGCAAAATAGATTTTAATAGAAAATGTGCTCCTAAAACGGCTCTTATTTAGAATGTTCAAATTATTTTTAACGTCGCACCCCGTCAAATTATGCAGATAGTTAGAATACATATAAATTTTAAGTTTCATCCCAATCGGAGGTCATTTAGACGTGCCGCAAACGGCTTAAAGTTTAGAAAAATCGAAATTTTCAAGATTTATTTTGCTTTGGTCACCCCTAATACAATTTTAGATATCCCTGAATGCAAAAAACATATATTTACGATATTCTATAGTTCTTTGGCTTTCTAAAAATCACTCATTCGTAAAAATCTGTTAATTATTAACGAAATTATGAACAAAAACGTCAGCAAAGAAAAAACACAAGTACACTCACTGGCCGAAAAAAAATGAACTTCAATTGAATTAAAAAAGCGAACCCTATCCACGAGAAGCTAATGTATCCATAGGCGCCGGAACTGAGGGGAGGGGCAAGGGTACGTTGCCCCCCCTGGCAACCTACAGGGGGGGGACAGAGGGGGGGCAAAATTTCTTTTTTTATTTCATTTATTTTTAAAAATGATATATTTTTACTTTTGAAAAATAAAATCTTCTAAATTAAAAAAAATTAAAAGAGTAAGAAATTCATTTTTTTTTTTCCAAATTTTTTTTCCAAAAATTTTTGATAAAATCACTACCAAATTTTTTAAAATTTTAATTTTATTAAAATTGTGATTTTATTTAAAATTTTTAAAGTTTTATAGTAGATTTGTTTTTGTTTTATACTATTTAAACATATTAAATTATTTTAATTTTCTAAAAAAAATTTTTTTGCCCCCCCCCCCCCCTGATTCAAATTCGTTCCGGCGCCCCTGAATGTATCCTCTCTGAGCATCGGGTCATGGTCACTAACTTTATTAAATATTATTTTAAAAAAAATATTTTTTAGAATCTGATATCTTTCTTTCTTTATACTTGTAAAAGAAAAAAGTCCATTTTTATCGACCAGTGAGTGTACTTGTGTTTTTTCTTTGCTGACGTTTTTTCTTCATAATTTCATTAATAATTAACAGATTTTAATGAATGAATGATTTTTAGAAAGCCAAAGAACTATAGAATATCGTACATATATGTGTTTTGCATTCAGGGGTATCTAAAATTGTATTAGGGGTGACTAAAGCAAAAAAGATCTTAAAAATTTCAAATTTTCTAAACTTTAAGCCGTTTGCGGCACGTCTAAATGACCTCCGATTGGGCTGAAACTTTAAATTTATATCAATTCTAAATATCTGCATATTTCTACGGGGTGCGGCGTTAAAAATAATTTGAACATTCTAAATAAAAGCCCTTTTAGAGCACATTTTCTACTAAAATCTATTTTTTCTCTATATCTCTAAAACTGTGCCTGATGGGGCAAAACTGAAATGATATTTGAATTCAGCATGAAAAATATCATATCTTTATTCTTGTGAAAGAAAAAAGTTCATTTTTGTCGACTAGTGTAATTAGAGCCTGGATGGTGATGCACAATCAAACGTTAAAATAAGCACTATAAAATGACCAAATATGCTCGGAACAAATAGGGTTATTTCGAATCGAATACTCATGAAATAGATAATTTTTAGGAATATATTTAGCTTCTATATAAACATGCATTTGCATCAACATCCAGGCTCTAGTAATGAGTTACGTTTCTTCATAGAGACGTTTTGCTGCTCTGTAGTCGACTTTATTAACATTGCAAATGGTGACAGCCGGAAAGGGGATACTCCAGATCGGGTAATGTGTGTTCTCGACAGTGGTGATTGTTGGTGAAGTGCTATATTGGGTCCAAACGTAGCCGATGAGGATGATGGCAGCAGCTAAACCAAGAAGAGTCGTTGCCAGCCATAAAAGTCTAGAAGAAAAATCAAACAAAACAATCATCGTGTGGAGGAAGGTGAAGAAAACAACATTTGGTTGATTTTCATTGATCTTTTAACAATAAATACTTTATAAATGTTATTATATATTATGTATCTTTTATAAAAGCATAAAAATATATAAATACAGGCTATTAGGGGATCAGCTGTTAGACTAGCCTGCCATCTATTGCATGAATACTGAACTAATTTGACAGTTGAATTTTAAATAAATCATCTAAGCTTATTTTAAAAATTTCTTAATTAATATGTGATTAATAATAGCAATAAATTCATTTTTAAATTAAAAAAAAATTAAAGATTATTGGGACAGATTGTTTTTTTGTATTTGCTTGATAACAAAAAAATTAATTACGATAATTTTTTAACAAGTCATTAAAAAAATTATAGCTCGATGTCCCAATAATCTCTTATGAATTTAATTCATTTAAAAAAAAACCGCATTGAAAAATTCCTTATAATAGTCTAGTTTTTTTTTTTTTAAGTTCGTTTAGACGTCGCTCCTGAACCCCCCTAAAACTAAAACAACCATTCCTCTCTCACCTTTCAAACCAATGGCGATCTTTTTCAGTAATGTATTTCAATCCATGGAACGACGTCGCAGCACAATACTCGTTCACATATTCACGAATCGAGTTCAAAACGTTCTGTTTTTTATTTTTATTTGTAGACCAATCCATTTCAACACACAAAAAATCTAAAAACACGTTCAATTTTAGTAAAAACATCTAAGAATATAATAATCATCTCTTCAGCTGTCGTGCACCCCGTGACGTCACTCAATTTAATTTTCTGCGTCAGTAATTGAAATGAGAGAAAAAAAGAAATGAATACCTCCTCCCTCCCAATAAATGAAGGTTATCGAAATAATTTATTTAATCTTGTTAAGCGTTGGTGTCTGCTTACATCAGAGTCCATCCCCGTCACGCTATACAAACATGCGTTATTTTATTTTACATAAAACCAACTAATACAAATAAATAATTAAAAAATAATCCATATATATGTCACCTGGGGTCATTTGGAGGGTGAACGGCGAGAGTTTTGACTCTGCATGATAATGTCCTATGCCAAATGGAGTCTTAATTTTTTTTAATATAACGCCAAAATAAGAAAAAAATAAATAAAAATCTGCAGGACCAAAATTAGATGTAAAAGGGATGTGGAATATATTAGATTATATATAATTTCTTATTTATTAGATAATTTTTTTTTATACATATCAAATTAAAAATAAATTGTATATGATTACAGTAAACATTAAAATACCTAAGATCGTGTATAGTTGACAATATTTGCCCTGAAGAAGGTCGTGATTGACGACCGAAACGTCTGCAAATATAATATTTTTTGATTGAACGGAAGAAATAAAACATCAATCGCTTTATACCATATAATTTGCAAATATTTCGGCCCGTCTAACGCCTGGCGATCCAGACGAAGGATCGCCAACGAAATATATATGCTGCACTGAAGATGGCCAGGCGTTAGGCCGGCCGAAATATTTGCGAATTATATGGTATTTCTGTTTTATTTCTCCCGTTCAATCATCCTCTGAAACCAGCAACAATTCATCTATATCTATTTTATGTATTTAATCTCCCTGGCTGGAAAGTTCCTTCGGATCCTGATTTACCCCTCATTTTTACCGCTGAGGTCCGATTCACTTTTACTTTTAATACCGTCTTTGGCCCACTAAGGACTACAAATTTGCCAAACATCATCTCAATCCGATGAATAGTTTCGGAGATTTAAGCAAAAAAAGCACACCACACACACATATATGGACCCTGTTATGCATTAGTCTGTCAAGCGCCAAAAAAAAAAATTCAAAATTGAGTTAGGCACGGAATATTGTTTCAAATGCTTTAATTATTAGTATTTTTATGAAATATGTCCTAAAAAAATTTATATTTAATGTAAAAGCTTAAAATTATTTTTACAATATTTCAATGCAGAATTTTCATTTTGCAAAAATGATTTATGTTCCTCACACGTTGATTTACTGTTTCTATGTTCACTTCCATTCAGGTATTAATTGATGAGAAAATTTTGTTAATACTTTGTATTTATTTTAAAATATAAATTTATTAATACTATTTAAAATTGATTAATGTAATTTTGATATAAGGTTTCTAAGCTACTAGTTTAAATATAACCATAAAAGAACTTTAATAATATCTTCGTTTTAATTTTTGAATTATAAACCTAAAATTATTTTATTAATATAAATAGTGCATAGATTAATTTGCAATCATGTGTCAAGAGACTTTGAGGCATTTTTGCAAATATAATTGAACTTAGAGAATTTTGCAAAAATAATTTTTTATATTTTATTGTTTTTCTCTAAATTAGTCGTATTTTTGGAAATAATTTATGAATATCTCCTATACAGTATTTACTTGCACAATTGACAAAAAAAAAATGATATATAATCTAATCAAAACAATTTAAATCAGAAAAACTTTAATGTTGATTTTCTCAAAACTCTGTACCTGGCACTTGACGCACATTTGCATAACAGGGTCCATATATACGTATGCACATTTTGCATTTCTTGGGTTATATTTTTTACGATCATAATACTTTCCCCTAATAATATAATTAATAAATAAATAGTTGCCATGGCTATAGGAGCAATGGCAAACAGAAAATAAAGTAGAAGGAAGTTACTGTGCGTGGGCGACCCCCCGCATTTCTATAAACAATTTCTCTTACCTTGATTTCTTAAACTGAAATGAGCAGACCCAGCAATATTTTGCTTCTCTTTATTCTCTTTATTTAATCAAAATTGATTCCTACTTTGATTGATGCCAGCCTTCTATGATGGATTGATGATCATATCGTAATCAACGACTGACCTTCACCGGGGAAAAGAAAAAAAAAAAAACTTTTTAAGATTACCATTCTAAATTTATTTTCTCGTACTTAGGAAAAAGCAATTTAATTGTGGAAAATTTTTGTTTAACTTTTAAGGATGCAGCTTTTTAAGGGGCTTCAGGCGCGACGTCTAAACGTACTTAAAAAAAAACTAGACTATTACAAGGAATTTTTCAATGCGGTTTTTTTTAAATGAATTAAATTCATAAGAGATTATTGGGACATCGGGCTATAAGTTTTTTTAATGACTTATTAAAAAATTATCGTAATTAATTTTTTTGTTATCAAGCAAATACAAAAAAACAATCTGTCCCAATAATCTTTAATTTTTTTTTTTAATTTAAAAATGAATGTATTGTTATTATTTTTTTTTTTTTTTTTTTAACATTCACACTTTTTTCTCATTCATACAGTCTTTTTTCGGCAACTTAGGCTATATAAGACTTTGACGATAACCGTTTGTAGAAATATATCTTTTGTGGGGTTCAGGCATTTCTATTTAAGCCATCTGGTATCCAAATGCCTTATATAAAATCATCGGACTGCCTGGGGTCCGAACCCGCGACGTTTGGTATACGAGGTTAGCACGCTAACCTCTACGCCATGCCCCGAGGGCATTTTAAATTTAAAAATGAATTTATTGTTATTATTAATCACATATTAATTAAGAAATTTTTAAATTAAGCTTACAAGGAGAGTACACGGTTGACTCGTCGCCGATTTTGATCTCCTTTTATCTGGTGAATCTATACTGAAAAATATTTGTATCCTGATCGAACTTTTCGTCCAATGCGCCCTGTAACAATTTTTTTTCTCATCTGAAATTTTAAAATCTGAATAGGATTGTTATAAGGCTCAAAGAAAAGCATATCAACAACAACAACTGATAGCGTAACGGGTAGAGGAGAGGGTTAGTAATCCAGGAACCCAAGTTCAAAACTTGGGTTGTCATTTTTTTTTTTTGTATTATTTATTATATAAAAAATAAATATTATATTTATATTATAAAAATATTTTATTTATATTTGCGACATATTTATTACATATTTATACAGAAAACAATGAATAATAAATCAATTAGATATATTGTATATATGTCCGAAAAAATATTACCTTTTTTTTAGAGACGCAAAGTTTTTGCCACCAGCGAAACCAAAATGTTCTTCATGTGCCGTTAGCGGAACATTTCCTCTTTTGTGGAGCCAACATTTTCGCGCTATGGGGTTGCGCAAACATTTCGGGGGGGGGGGACGAGATCCATTATTGGCTCTATATTCCTATATATGTAGGGTATATGCCCTCGGCCCCTCGACTTCCCCCTTATATACGCCCCTGAATTATTCATTTATACATCTAATTGACTTATTATTCATTGTTTTCTGTATAAATATGTAATAAATATGTCGAAAATATAAATAAAATATTTTTATAATATAATATAATATTTATTTTTTATATAATAAATAATACAAAAAAAAAAATGACAACCCAAGTTTTGAACTTGGGATTCCTGGATTACTAACCCTCTCCTCTACCCGTTACGCTATTAGTTGTTGTTGTTGATATGCTTTTCTTTGAGCCTTATAACAATCCTATTCAGATTTTAAAATTTCAGATGAGAAAAAAAAATTGTTACAGGGCGCATTGGACGAAAAGTTCGATCAGGATACAAATATTTTTCAGTATAGATTCACCAGATAAAAGGAGATCAAAATCGGTGACGAGTCAACCGTGTACTCTCCTTGTGAGTAACACCAAATTTTTATTTGTGTGTAAGGTCTTTTTCGGCATCTAAGGCCATTCAGACCTCATCCCTCTTTATTTCATTATATATGCCTAGGCCTATAGTAAAAAATTCATTATAAAATTTCAAAAATTTTAAATCTATTTTAATAAAAATAGACATTTTGAGCATTTAAAAAATTAAATTTAATTGTCATTTGTATCAGGAATGAAAGTTGGAAGAAAACGCAGCCAATTTTTTTTTTTTTTTAAATATATTTCAACAGCTGACGTTTCGGCTTTGGTCAAAGCCATCCTCGGAGCTATAAACAACGAAACATTTCCTTTTACAAATATGGCTTAACAATCATTTTTAAAAAATTTTTTCAGAATGAAAATCATACCTGCTATTTGCCATCATAAACATAAATGTTGTTTTCTACCAACTTTCATTCCTGATACAAATTCCACCAGCCATAAAAAAACCCTTATACTAATTGTTCTAAAAAAAATAAAATAATTAACTTTCTTAATTTTATGCTTTAATTTTTTATTTAAGAATTTTTTTTCACTAACAAGGAGAGTACACTGATTGACTCGTCGCCGATTTTGATCTCCTTTTATCTGGTAAATCTATACTGAAAAATATTTGTATCCTGATCGAACTTTTCGTCCAATGCGCCTGTAACAATTTTTTTCTCATCTGAAATTTTAAAATCTGAATAGGATTATTATAAGGCTCAAAGAAAAGCATATCAACAACAACAACTGATAGCGTAACGGGTAGAGGAGAGGGTTAGTAATCCAGGAATCCCAAGTTCAAAACTTGGGCTTGTCATTTTTTTTTTTTTTTTGTATTATTTATTATATAAAAAACAAATATTATATTATATTATAAAAATATTTTATTTATATTTTCGACATATTTATTACATATTTATACAGAAAACAATGAATAATAAGTCAATTAGATGTATAAATGAATAATTCAGGGGCGTATATAAGGGGAGGTCGAGGGGCCGAAGGCATATACCCTACATATATAGGAATATAGAGCCAATAATGGGTCTCCCCCCCCCCCCCCGAAATGTTTGCGCAACCCCATAGCGCGAAAATGTTGGCTCCACAAAGAGGAAATGTTCCGCGAACGGCACATGAAGAACATTTTGGTTTCGCTGGTGGCAAAAACTTTGCGTCTCTAAAAAAAAAAGGTAATATTTTTTCGGACATATATACAATATATCTAATTGATTTATTATTCATTGTTTTCTGTATAAATATGTAATAAATATGTCGCAAATATAAATAAAATATTTTTATAATATAATATAATATTTATTTTTTATATAATAAATAATACTAAAAAAAAAAAATGGCAACCCAAGTTTTGAACTTGGGATTCCTGGATTACTAACCCTCTCCTCTACCCGTTACGCTATCAGTTGTTGTTGTTGATATGCTTTTCTTTGAGCCTTATAACAATCCTATTCAGATTTTAAAATTTCAGATGAGAAAAAAATTGTTACAGGGCGCATTGGACGAAAAGTTCGATCAGGATACAAATATTTTTCAGTATAGATTCACCAGATAAAAGGAGATCAAAATCGGCGACGAGTCAACCGTGTACTCTCCTTGTAAGCCTACGATTCCTGACTGGTTGAAAAAATTAAAAAAAAAAAAAAAATTAATGGATAAAAAGTTGTAAGAAATTACTTGCTCTATTTAAAATCATCCTTTTACTGAACAACCTTTATTCATATAATTAATGAATATGAAGAAAGTTCATACCCTTTCATCGCCGATGTTTGTCTTGTACTTAAATACAAGCAGGCCGTCAACACGAAGAAGAATACAAACAGCACCGTTGCTTCCTCTCATACGATAAAGAGCCACTGATGAATCCTTGGGTGGAGGGGACGTTGCTAATGAAAAAGACACAGAGGTTGTTTATTCATTCATTCGGTTGCCCTTTCGCACCATTAATCCTCGCCATCCATGGACAGAGATAAATTCACCCAAGTGATGAATAATGGCCCTTTTTCCTAAATATAAATAATCACTCTGTTTCTCGACCAATTTTAAGCTTCATTGATAATGATGAATAAAAAAAAAAAAAAAAAAATTCAATCGATTTGAAATGGTATTTATATATGTATAATTAAAAGGATGTCTGGGGGCTCGCTCGTGTAGTGAGCTAGGGTGTCAGCTTCTACAAAGAAGATCCCTGTTCAAACCCTGGGCATGCGGGATTTTTCATTAAATAAAAATATTTATTTAATGTAAACAAATCCTCAAGTAAGCCCTGGATTGGAATATAGGATCTCACCACAATAGCCCCCAGGCAACTCTACGAGGAGAGGGAGTTGCTGTGACATCCCGTCCTGTGGAAGGGACGTAAAAAAGATTCCCTCTCAGTGGATGCATTCTTCGAAAGGAGCAGGCTACACGCCGGTGCTGAGGGAGTCCCTCCTCAAACCAGGACATCCTCCATAGCATAGAAGAGGTTGGATATAAGGAGCTGGTTGGAACCAGAAATAAGGATTAGTTCACTAGCTAGAGAAGAAAGCAGGAGGAGGAGTTAGAGACAGGAAATGATGTAACTTCACGGGGTACCGGTAGATGGCTACGGCCAGAGACCGGTTGGGTTTGAGGTGTGTGTCTTCGTACACGAAAGCACCTCGGGCAAATAAACGGGGATCCCGATAGGAATTTCAAATAATAAAAAAAAAAAGGATGTCTCATTTTCTTTGTTTTATTTAAAAATTGTCTTTTGATGGTCCAGCTGAGAGAGGGAAGAGAAATACATTTTTTTCCTTCTGTAGCTTTTTCAATATTAATAAAATTCCAATAAAAATTTAATTTCGTTGGGATAATTTGATTTAATTAAATTTTTTTTTAATTGAGGTCAGGTTATTTTAAAAAATAATCAATTATTCTGAATAATTCAATTATTTTAATTACAAACTATTTATTCATTAAAAGAGAATACATTTAGTTTATCTAATGGAAATAATCTACTTTTAGAGTTTATTTATAATCAAATCGAACGATAAAATGAAGTTAAAAGGTTAGCCATTATTTACATTTATTTATAGATTTTCATGTGATACGCAACAATGAAATTCCAATTGTTGAGGAGGGTTTTATAGGAGCACAGGAGTAGGACTTCTACTCCTGTGCTCCTATAAAACCCTCCTCAACAATGAATACAAATGCTTGCTCACCCCTATTATATAAATATATGGTATATATATAAGCTTATATATCTAAGAATAATTTATTGTAGAGTGTCAAGAAAATAAAAAGAAATTTTAATTGAAATATGGTTTGAAATTTAATTTACATATTTTAAGTTAATGAATATTTTAACATTTCAAGTGAATAAGTCATAAAAAATTTATTTTGTCAATAAAAAAGATTAATTAAATTTATCCAATTAATCTTTAAATAAATTTAAATAAAAAAGTAGGGTTTTTTGACCTGAACACTCCACCCTCATGTTTATTGTGGATGAATGACGTAAACAAGGATTACGAGTCTACCTCTTTTTGTACTTTAGAGACTAAATAAAAGAGTGTCTTTGAAATGAAGATTGGCACCAAGAAGACATTAGAGTCCAGAGTTTCCAAATCCTCAAATGAGGAAAATTCAAAATATTTTTGAAAATTATAAGTTCTCCAAAAGCATTGAGAATTAATTAAGTCCTTTTTTTTCTTATGAAAAATCAAAGCTAATTGTTAAAAATAAAATAAAATATGTCCAGATATATAATTGTGGAGTGCTCGTCTGTCCATCCGTCACCCTCTGAACAATTCCATTTAAAATTGAACTTATTGAGGACGTTATGGAGATATCACGAAAAATACTCGAGATCCCAAATCTCCATTTGAAAAGGCTTAAAAATTTTTTGAAATTCCACAATTTTCTATTTGAAAAGATATATTTACAAATAACGGGTATCGCAAAAAGTCTTAAATGGCCTATGGCCTAAGTTGCCGAAAAGATTGTGTATATGTATGAATGAATGTGAGTGTGAATGGAAAAGTGTGAGTGTTAAAAAAAAAAGAAATGAAAATACAAAAAACAAAAATAAGCTTTTGAAGGAATTTATATTGTCTATATCAATAATAGATTTCGCGCTGAGGAAAAATTTTTAAGAATAGATTTACTACTAAATATTTGAATAAAATCTATTTTGGTCGAAATAAGTTAAAAATTCATAGGTCTTCTTGTTCTATTCCAATTTTGGTCTATTTTATTGTTTATATTCCTAGTCAAAATTAAGAAATAAATATAGATCCCATAGATTTTTAATGATATCCTCTTAGTTAATAATAAAAATTTTGTAATACTCTGACCTTTTGGATAGGGAAAGAGTCGATTACTAAAATAATTCTTGACTCTTGGCATATATTTTTAATGAAACCATTTGTATTAATCGGACTAGACAGTTAATGTCTAAGTGCCATAAAATATTGACAGGAATAATTTATTCTGATTGACATTTCTATGCATTAGAAAATTGTTGAAAATTTAATGGTTTTTAATTTAAAAGAGTGCAATAGACAAATTGCTTTTTTTTTTGTATAGAAAAGTATTTTATTTGAAGATTATTATCAGTGGATCGTAATATTGAAAGAACCAAAAATTTTTGACTAATGAATCTAGTGAGCATAATTTTGCCTTTTTCTATTAGCTTTGCTAAAAGAAAGTTGTGTACTGTACTTGTCACACCATATTTTCTGTGCCGATATATATTTAGTTTCCACCAATATAGGCCTATTAGAATTCAAGATGTCAAATTTATAAACATGGGAAAATATGTGGCCTTCAAACAATTTTGAGAGCAAAATGAGAAAATACATTCTAAAGAGCAGGTAAAATATAATTGATTTTTGAATTTTAATCAAAATCGTTTGAGCGAATTTTGAGAAAATCGAAAAAAAAAAATGAAAAAGTATATCAGTAACCGATTTTGATTAAAAGCTTATTTTCACGCCTCAGGTGCCTAAGTTAAATATAAAATTTTCAACCTCCTAGCACAATTTCTTCATGCTTTAAATTGAACACAGACAGACAGACCATGTTGCGAAAACCACTTTTTTGGATTCAGGAGACCTCAAAACGAGTATATCCATCAAAATCTCGACATCGAATTTTTGACATAAATTCAATACTTTAATACAAAAAATCCGTAAAAAAGAACAAGTGGCTTAAAGTTAAAAAAAAAACGATTACATAGGAATTTTAAAATAGTAATTAATTTAAGCAATTAATTAAGTAAAAATTAACTTAATTGACAAGTTGAAACTTCAGCAGGAATACTCTTTACCCCCAGTAAGAATCGGTAAATCAGTAAATTAGTATATTTTACTCTAATGGTGCGTTAAATTCTTGGAAGCACCTTACAATTTCTTTTGATAACTTGGACACCTTGTATATAATTTTATTTAAATAATTTTCGAGATCTATTCATTTTAATAAGATACAATAATAATATTCAATGAATATATCATTCGGATTTGACACACATTAAATATAATTAGGCCTAATCGAACTGAAAAATATGATTGACAAATAAGAAATGTAAGAAAAAGAAATATGAACAGATTTATGCTAAGGAACTTTGACAGATGATACAATTTAATCTATCTCTCTTTAGAATCAAAATTCAAGGCGCATGTCTTTATTCTATTCTAATTAGCCCATGGGATATTATTTAGACCCCTAGCACAAGAGGCGGATACTCTACCACTGTGCTATGGCCCAAGAACGAGCAAGAATTTAAAGTTAGTTTGAATGTTTGAACATTCAAATGCTTTAAGAATAATTAAAATTGAGGAAGATCTTTTAGTTTAGTATTAGTTCTATTAACTTATTATGTATTGTTTAATTAGGTTATTTAATTTAAGCAATAAAAGTTTCTAAATAATACATTTCTAGTTTTATTGGAACATAAAATTAATTAGACCCTTGCCCAGGGGCTAACAAATATTTCATTTTTATTTAAATTTTATTCCATATATCTACATCGTTCGTACAAATCCTTCATTTTTTTAGTTTGGCCGGGAAGAAAATTTTCCACTCGTAGTGATATTTTTTTTTATTATTAATTAGATGAATGAAAAGGGTTTAGATAAATTAAAAAGCAGAGGGGAATTGAAAGCAATTACTTACATGCTAGTCTCGGATCGTCCATCCTTTGACTCTCTGCTGAGGGCGAATCCTATAAAAGAGAGAAAAAGAACTCATTAGAAAGAGCCAAATAAATTACAAGGGCTTCATTATAGATCAGTAATTAGATACGATAAGTAACTACTTAATTGAATTAGGTCAAGAATAGCAAAGTTTGGAAATAGTTCATTAATGTATCAAACAAATCAAATAGAATTCATTTGAAACATTTTTATTAAATTCTTTTATTCATTTAAAAACAAATTAAAATAAAAAGGACTATAATAGAGAAAAAAAAATCAATTTAAGGCTAAATTGGTTGCTTTATGATCAACTCATTGCTTTGGTCAGATATTTAGAAAAGCTCCAAAGAGATTTTCTGCCAAGGGGTCGTTCACATATTACGTAACGCCTTTCTGACGATTTTCTAGTCCCTTCCGCATACCACAGTTGGTCACATGCAAACAAACCTACAAATATTATGTCACAACATAGAACCCCCCCCCGAATAAAATTTCTTATACAAAATTCATATCATTTTACCTTTTCTTTTTTTTTTTTTTAGTAAATTTTCCCTCGTGACTCAAATAATCACTCCATTTTTCCCAGTTGTGAAAATCATTCGACTTTTTTTTTTTAATTTTATAAATTCAACTTTGAATTGTTATATCACACTTAGAGAAGTCCCTCATGTCACAATAAGTTACTTATTGTGTTTTGTCCAGGCCCCCTACCCCTAACGCGTTACGTAATATGTGAACGACTCATCAACTAGATGGTAGACTATATTTATTACTAATATAATTAAATTATGAAATCTATATAGTCCAGAAAAAATTAAAAAAAAAAAGGGTCAAAAAAGTAAAATGGTCTGGGCAAAGTTGTTCGTTCGTAAGCCGAGATCTAAGAAATAATTGTAGTATATGCATATAGTATTTATTAACAAAATCAAAACAAACGCTAAATTTTGAAATAATATTAATTTTTTTTAACATCCGGAAAAATCGTCCGAAACGTTGACAATTGTATTAAAAAAAGTGAAAAAAGAAATATATTTTCTCTAATTGCTTTCGGCTGTCTTATTCTCCTCATTGTTAATTATACGTTCAGCCACTACTCCTGGAGATTAAAAGTTAGTTTTCAAGAAAAATAACTTTTTTTTATAATTTTACTGTACTTATTATATTACTGTTTTTTTTTAAACATTAAATTTAGTTTATATTGTGAGACCAATATTTGTTTTTACAATATTTCCTTCCAAAAATAATACACGAACAGTTTTACATCTGTAGAAATCATGATTTACCTTTATTAGGGGAATTATAGACCACATTTTCTATTAATTATTTATTAAAAATATAAATATTGTACAACGTTTCGACTGCTTATTCTGAATTACCACAGACATCATTCCAAAAACTACTTAAATGGATTCCGGGGGCCTCAAAACGCATTTTGACAGCTTCAATTTTTTTTTTACGATTACATTAACTTTACGAATCCAACCCACGGTTTGTGGGGAAAGTTGAAAAATATCTATCGTTAAATATATTAACGGAAAAAAAGTAAAATTCAAAATTTTTATCAAAGTGCCGGTGGGAAGTGCCTCCTTAAAAATATATCCATCTATCTCACATGGTTTGAACCAGAATTATAAAATAAAATACAAAGTAGGTCGAAGAAATATTATGTACGTAAGGAACATTTAAAAGCAGGGTAAAAAAAAACCAAGATTGTGAGTTTCATAAAAAATATATTATGATAGAGAGAAAAATCTTCTCCAAGGTATCTTTTAATAGACCCCATCTCATTACATATTCTTTTATATTGGGAAATTGAATTTTTTTCAAGAAATAAAAAATAAATGATCCTCTATTGTAGATTTGTTATTCATTTTGCATAAATGATTGGCATAAATTGATTTTTCTTTTATTCATTTATATGCTTTTTTTTCCTTAAAAATATATAGTGAGTGTGGGTGCACAAGGCACACAAGGATGAAACACACATCAAGGATGAAAAAAATTTACCTGCCTACAAATAAAACTTTAAGATGAACAAAATTGGTCTAGAATATAAAATTTTTTTTTTTACATATAGACCTACATTATAATTATATAATTTCAAATAAAACTAAATTGTTGTTATTTTATCATTTTTTTAAAGATGAAAAACTAATTGTATAAAATTGATTTAAAAAACGAAATAAGCGCTTTTCATTAATTTTTCAAATGTTTAGATTTAAGTTACAGAGAGGACTGTCTATATACGTACAATAGATGGAAAGAAATAAAAAATTAATTTAATTGAAATGATAAATAATAATAATAATAATAATTTGAAACGAGAACAAATGAGACACTTGTTAAATAAATAAATGAAATATAGAGAGAGAGAGAAAATGTATTTATCTATCCTATTTTTCGCCCATTATTAATACGTCAGCAAAACAATTTCCACGATAAATAAGTTCAATTAATAAAAAATGTTTTCAATTTGTTAAATTTATAGAGGAGAATGAGTAATGTTTAAGGAAATATAAATAATAAAAATTCGGTTAGAGTACTTTCATTATTTTTTAGAATGGGGTATGCTATGTTTTCTAAATTTCCAACCTCATCTTTATTTTCTTTTATTTATTTTTACAAATGCCAGCTAGCTATTTTATAAATCATTCTCTCATTCATAAATCTCATTTTAAAATAAAATTTAATGTTTATACTAATGTTTTAGTTTAATAAAGGGATAAATTTTTTTCCTAGAAATTAAGATATTGAGACAACGTTTGTCTTTGCCCTCGAAGTTATTTCATCGTTAAGTTGCTGTCTTTTATTGAATTATTAAGGTAAATATTTTTAATAAATTCTCTTTGGGAAAATATTTGAAGGCCTTTTTATGTTGGAGAAGAGAAAAGCATCTGCTAACTTGGGTTGGAAAATTTGTTAGGAATTTAATTTTAACAACCTTCAACTTATTTTTTTAAGGAAATCTTTAAAAGATAATAAATACCCTATATCAGCTATATTTGTTATTGACTATCGTGCTCACAAATATAATGAAAATAGTCATCAAATTTTTTAACGCCTAGGAGTTAGGCAATAAACCCACACGAATGCTCGAAAGTTAAAAAGGTCAATAGATGCATTTCAGAATGAAAAAAGCAATAAGAATTGGATCGTTTTAATTTTAATATAAAAATTCAATGATTCAATTTTTCGAAAGTGATGAAAATTCAGAAAAAAATTTAATTTCGCTTTTGGATGAAACTCTTGTCACTTCAAACTATTTT
>JAKCPI010009589.1:0-19958 GCA_023213315.1 Euborellia annulipes
AGAAGAAAACTCTCTTGGTAAATTGAAAAAAGATCTCCTGTCGAAGAGGAATGGTTCATTTTTTATTTCTCATTTAATCCGCGAGAGATCGCCTCGGTCTTCAAGCACCGCGCATTTTGATATTTAGATAAATTATGGCTTGCAATTTAAAAAAAACTTTGAATTATATATTATTTATTAAATTGAATTTTGAATTAATAATACATGAGAAACAAAATCTTTTTTATTATAAACCATTAAAAAGACAAACATAAACATTCACTTTTTAAAATTTTGATTGTTGTTATTTATTGTTGATTTGTTTTTGTTTTTTTTTTAATTCTGATTGTTGAAAAACTTTTTTTTTTAAATTAAATTAGGTACCCTTCTGCCACGTAATACGACAAAATCGGCCAAAGAGTACAAGTACTTTACGGATTCAGTTTATTTCAATTTTTTCAAAATCATTTATAACGATTTTGATTAAAATACATAAATCAATTATTTTTTAGACGTACTTTTGCACTCGTCTGCATTTGCTATATCTTACATTTGTATATATGTATGTTATAGCACAAAGTAATATTCATGTCAAAAATTCGATGTCGAGATTTTTGATGGATCTTCACGTTTTGAGGTCCCCTGAATCAAAAATGGCTTTATGACATGGTCTGTCTGTGTGCGTCGTGTGCGCTGTGGGTGTGCGCGTGTGTGTGCGTGTGTTCACGCCACGACAGACGGACTGAGCTATGAGGTTTCGAAATTTTATACTTTGCAGATAGAAGACCCCTGGGACCGGAAATGCGAAGCAAAATCGGCCAAAAGATTGCTATATGCTAGCTGATGTATTTCCTTTCAGTTTTTTCGATTTTCTCAAAATTTGCTCCAACGATTTCTTATTAAATTCAAAAATCAATATTTTTTAGATTCTACTTTAAACATGTATATTCTCATTTGGTGATTGAAATCTTCATGAAGACCACTTGGCTCTTGTATCTCCACTAGAAAAGATCGGAGAAACGGTTACCATGGTAGCAAAATATAAATATATTGCCATACTTATAAGATTTTATCTTAACTCTAAACGCGTACTCGACACAAAAATCTGGCGGACAATATACAACTTTCTGATTAATCGAAGGTAGAGAAGTTGTGTGTTACAGTCATACCAGCTTTTTTCGTGCTTTTTACGTTAACGCGATTGTAGTAGAGAAAAAAAAAACTTTTCTTTCTTACACACCCGCCATCTATTATTTAATTAAAATGTATTTCTTTATTTATTTTTTTTTTAACCTACTCCATCAACACCAACAAAAAGTTTAATAAATTAATTTAGATTTAATGGGGTGCATATGACGTCATTTGTTAACTTGTTGATTTCCTTCGCTGATTTAATCATTTAAATGGAGGGATTTGAGTTTATTATTTTTTTTTTTTAGCATAAAATAAATGAATATTTCCCCTGGGGTTGTTGGTTCATTCAGGATACAAATGCATACACATTTATGTATTGGCAATAAATTTATTAGCTTCATTCATTTGATTATGTATTCTTTCTTATCGTGATTCAAGTTACTTTATCAAATATTACAATGAAGGGAAAATAAAATTTACTTGAATGACCTGGATTATTATTTTAGATATCAAGCTTATATATGTCTTAGAACAATACAAAGATTTGTCCCCCTCAGTGCTGGCCTTTTGAAAAATTAAAACCAAAGAAAATCTTCTTTTTAATTTAAAGATGGAGGGACCTACGGTATATATATTCAATTGATGGTTGGCCATTAGTGCGTGGACGGAAGATAATGGGCTTTTTAAAGGACATTTTTAAAATTTGTTGATGGTGCATAATGTAGGGCCTTTTAGGACTACAAATTTAAAATATTTTTGTTCCAATTGCACTTCTTATACAGGGTAGAATCCATATCAAAGTTATGATTTTTTAAATGGAACGCCCAGTATATTATTTTATATTTGGATTCTACGGCCAATTTTAGTATGAGTTTTGTCATGCAATGTATTCTAAAACAAACCGTTTAGCCACAAATCGGGCTTTTGTGCCCCCGCTTGCTGGTCTGGAAAAAATTGAATATCGAGCAGACAAAACCTAGGGGGACTGTTCTTTTGTGAAGTTATTAATCTTGAAATGTACTAATGTAGGCCAGATGGGCAACCGGAATTATTCTCTCATGTTGGGAGATATGGCCATGCCAATTTGGAAAATTTCAGTCATGGATAACTTCCTTATTTCAAAAATGCTACTTTTTAACCATGGGACGTAAGAATTTAATTAGCTTTCAGATGATATAAGGTTGTCTATATCAACATCTTTGGTAATTTTATTTTATTTCAAATTATCTTGGTAATTTGACTTTCGATTGGAGAAAACAATTGAAATAACAATCCAAATGCAAAATAAAATTATAATAAATGGAAAAGATATTGCTAAATATTCGAAAATGTATTTAAATTTCCTTTAAAATCATTTGTTTGAACCCTCAAAGAAGTTCCGCTTGCTTTAAATTCGGGTTATGATTTGTCAACAAGATAGAGCACCTCCTAACCTGAACATAACCCTAATTCCTTTTTCGAGAAGTTCAAATAAATGATTTTAAAAGAAATTTAAATAGAATATTTAGCATATCTTTTAAATTTATTACAATTTTATTTTGCATTAGGATTGTTATTTTAATTGTTTTCTCCATTCGTAAGTCAATTAATCAGATTATTTTGAAATAATTTTTTTTTTTTTTTTAAACATTCACACTTTTTCTCATTCGCACTCACACTCACACACACATTCACACAGTCTTTTCAGCAACTTAGGCCATATAAGACTTTGACGATAACCGTTGTAATTAATATATCAATTTGGGGTTCAGGCATTTCTATGAAATAAAAATAAAATTACCAAAGATAGATATAGACAACCTTATATCATCTGAAAGATAATTAAATTTCACGTTCCATGGCATAAAAAAAGTAGCATGTTCCATTTGAAAAAAATGAAGTTATCCATGATTCCAAATTGGCATGGCCATATCTCCCAACACAAGAATAATTCCGGGTTCCCCTTCTGGCCTACATTAGTACATTTCATGGTTAGCAACCTCACAAAAGAACAGTTCCCTAAGTTTTATGGTTCGCGAGATATTCAATTTTTTCCAGACAGTAGTTTTTTCATAAAAACCCGATTTGCGGCTAAACGGTTTGTTTTAGAATACATTGCATGACATAAACTCATACTAAAATTGGCCGTAGAATCCAAATATGCAATAATATACAAGTGTTCCATTTAAAAAAACATAACTTTGAAATGGATCAATTCTTTGTATATCAAAGTACTTTAAACAAAAATATTTTAAATTTGTAGCCCTAAAGGCCCCACATTATGCACCATCAACAAATTTTAAAAATATCCTTTAATAAGCCCACAATCTTCCGTCCCCGTTCTATTGGCCAACCCTGTATTGAAATATATATGTACCGTGTGCTCCCTTAATTAAAAAAATTCTTCCATGAACACCAAGCAGACTGGGTTAATTATTCAAAGAGCAAGAACTCAACTTTCAATTACCGAAGGTAAGAGAAAGTTGAATGCTGTGCGTCCAGTCACATCAGATTTGTTTCCAAATCGTATCATCCCATCCAATTATTAATGCCCCTTAATTTTATTCCCTTTACGACTTTTTTATTTTAATAATTAGAAGGAGAAATAAAAAAAAAATCTCTCCATTTTTGTGAGTTATTCGTAGTAAAATCCCTTAAAGGTTAATATTCTCGTAATTTCCTCCGTCTGATTCTATTCATAAAATTCACTGAGGTGAATCTCCCCCTCATAAGATGAGTCACTAAAACTGAGATTTTACCAGGAAACTTTAATTAATTTTTTTTTCTCTTATATTAACTACTCTCTCTCTCTCTCTCTCAAAATGGATTCCAAAGACCCTCTTCTATTTGTTAGTTCTAATAAAATCTAGGTTTGTCGTGAAATATTTTCCACTTGTAAAAAAATATATAAAAATCTGGTGTGACTGTCGCACAGCACACAACTTTCTCTTACCTTTGGTAAGCGAAAGTTTTGTTCTGTACTTGTCACGTCAGATTTTTTTGTGTCGAGATATAATTAGTTTCCGACAGTACGGTACATTCGAATTTCAAGATGTAAAATTATAAGTATGGGAAAATATTTAAATTCTCTTACATTAGCAACCATTTCTCCTATCTTTCCTATGAAGTACAAGAGTAAAGTGGTCTTCAGAAGATTTCAATGGCAAAATGAGAATATACATTTTAAAGAGAATCTAAAAAATAATTGTTTTATGAATTTTAACCAAAATCGTTGGAGTGAATTTTGGGAAAATAGGAAAAAAAAAACTGAAAAAAGTGCATCAGTATAGTATTAGTACTCTTTGGTCGATTTTGTTCAAAAGCTTATTTTCACGGTCCAGGAGGGTTCAAAATTTAAATATAAAATTTCAACTTCCTAACTCTTTTTGTTCTTGAGATATTTTGTACACAGACAGACCATGTCGCGAAAATCACTTTTTTGGATTCAGGGGCCCTCAAAACGTGTAGATCCATCAAAATCTCGACATCGCATTTTTGACATGAATCCAATATTTTCTCTCTATATATATTACATATAGAAATGTAAAAGAAAGTAAAAAAAAATCTAAGTGAAAGCGTGAAATGCGTTTTATTTTATGCAACGTTTCCTCACTGGTCAAAGTCACGTGACTTATTTATTTATTTTTAAATATGTTCAGCTGTCATTTTCAACTTTCTTGTGGTTTAAACTTTCAAATTAGAATTTACTGCATCCACGGTAAAATGAAATGATAAGAAAAAATAAATGGTTAAATCTTTAAGCTTATTCTTTCTAACCGTATATTCAACATAATTATACCTCAAATTTAATAATGGAACGTGGCTGTAGCTGATATGTTTAATAGGAAAGAGGGTGCAGCCAAATAATTGAGCCTCTATTCAGTAACGAACACTTTATTGGGACGTTTCGGATGCCATCTTCAGCCTTCAAAGAGCATATTTAAATTTTATATATACAAATAGAGTTGTCATATATCAATAATACAAGTCTATTTGTATATATAAAATTTAAATATGCTCTTTGAAGGCTGAAGATGGCAGGGTTGATCCCAGCCGAAACGTCCCAATAAAGAGTGATCGTTACTGAATAGGGGCTCTATTATTTGGCTGCATCCTCTTTCCTATTAAAATATAATTATACCTCTTAAGATTGAGGAGTCATTCAAGCCGCTAACGATTTCGTGCATGCCTCTCTACCTGGCCTCTATACCAACATGGATTGTAAGACGTTGTCATGTCAAAATTAGCTTTTAATCTTTATAAGTGCCTGAATGTCCGAACAACCTTAAATTCCCTTAGAAATATAAAAAGTTAAGGGAAAAGGGGAGGGGGGAGATAAAAAAGAAAATGGTAAATAATATAAGATATTTCATATTAAATGTTTCTTAAATAAGAGTATCATTATGGTAGGCCTTCTTAAGAATAAACAATAATTTGACGCAATGACAAATAATCACAAATGATTGTAAAATGTTAACATTATATATTAGTTGTCGACCATCTCTTTTCATTGTCCACTTGTCTATTATGATGAGTTTTAATTATCTTGAAGTGTGTTTACCGGAGATACGAGAATTAATCTAATCCGTTGTGTCCAGTTCAAAGATAGAATAGCAAAGTTTATCGTTGTTTATATTAATAGCTGCTGTATGCATAATACATTGGCAAGAGCGTCTCCAACGGGCTCCATTATGTAGGACAAGGCAATTACGAGTCGGCGCTAATTAACCTAAGTGCAAGATGAGTTCTAACATCGACATCTCTTCTCTATTTGCATAATAGAAATACGAGGAAAATAAAATCATTTCAAAATGGATTTAATGTTGATAGAAATTAAAATATTTTTACTTTCTCTTATCTATTTATGTAATACGAGGGCAGGGCAATAGGTTTTTGGATAAAAAATTATTTTATTTTTCAACGTAGTCTCCTTTGAGCTCTATAGACATGTCCAACGTTTCTCCAATTTTTTTATCTTTTATTTATTTTATTTATTTATTTATATATGATTCCTTTCCCTCCCCTTCTAGGGGTTTGGGATACAATTTATACAAAAAAATTTTTTTTTTTTTTCTTTTATACAATATAATAAATATTTATTTATTTCTTCTTCCTTCTTGCTTTAAATTTTTCTTCTTCATGTCTCCGTCTCCCGGGTGTTCTCCAAGACCCTCCAAAGTTGTGTCATGTGTCTGTTTGGTCCCTTTCTTATTTCCGACGCCCAGGCCTCTCTCCTTTTTAGATTTTCTTCTCTTTTTCGTAGCCAGTCTCGTGTGTCCCCTCTTATTTTGTTGCATGTCATCAGGTGTACTAAAGTTTCGTCGTCTCGGTCGCAGAATCTACATGTACGTTGTCCCGTCCATCGACCTCCTATGTCGTTTCCACATCTCAATCTTGTCCAAGTCCTTTTCTCATGTTCCTTCAAGTCCAGTCTTGTCAGGTAGTCTTCCAACATTATATCTCTTTTTATTAGTCTGTAGTACGGGCAGTATGTCGATGTATTTATCCTTGACCAGAGTCTTTGCGTCTCTTGGTCCCTCACCGTGGTGAGAATCTCAGAGAACATTTTTTTATCCCTTCCAAAAAATAAAAATTGTCGAGGGCATTAAATTCATCGTTGGAGTCAAATCTCTCCGCCGAGGGTTTGGAAACAAGAAATAGTCACTCGGAGCTAAATCCGGAGAATAGGGCGGATGAGCAATTCGTATCCCAATTCATGGATTCACTTTTTTCCATTTTCTTCTCAAATCACGAAGTAGTCTGCTATTGATGGATGTCAAACAAAAACTAAAAGACAAATTTCGACAGGAGTCAGCTGATAGTTGCCTGCTGACAGGGGCAGTGTTGCCATCTCAGTCAAGAGGCGGGAAATTCAAAAATCCCTGCCCTTGTATATAGGGAGAGAGAAAATATTGGATTCATAGTAATTGAAGATTTGTTATAGCTGTAGTAATATGTTCAAGGTAAGAAGGAATAATTCCCAAAGAAGATTGCAGTCAAATTTTAATAAAAATTCTGACGTTTCGGTTCGGGTTTTAATCATCTTCCGAGCTGTATCTTAGTCAAGTCCAAAGTTTATTTAACTTATATGGGGCCTAATTAAGAGTATATGTGAAAAAAACTAATATGTTTTTAACTTGAAGCTTAAGCATGTTCTTGTTTACTATATCGATGATTTTCTATCTGTTCAATCTTCAATTACTATGAATCCAATATTTTCTCTCTCCCTATATACGAGGGCAGGTCAATGAAGTCCGTGACTTTTTGAATTTCCCGCCTCTTAACTGAAATGGCAACACTGCTCCTGTCAGCTGACTCCTGTCGAAATTTGTCTTTTAGTTTTTGTTTGACTACCTCGTGATTTGAGAAGAAAATAGAAAAAAGTGAATCCATGAATTGGGATACGAATTGCTCATCCGCCCTATTCTCCGGATTTAGCCCCGAGTGGCTATTTCTTGTTTCCCAACCTGGAAAAATGAGATTTGATTCCGGCTATGATTTTTGATGCCCTCGACAAATCTTATTTTTTGGAAGGGATAAACAAATTGCACAAAGTGTCTAGAGCTCAAAGGAGACTACGTTGAAAAATAATATAATTTTTTATCCAAAAACCTGTCACGGACTTATTCACCTGGCCTCGTATTACATAAATAAGTAAGAGAAATTAAAAATATTTTTATTTCTATCTTGACATCAATCAACACTAAATCTATTTGAGTGGCGAGGATATCCAGGCAGCCAAAAATAATAAAGAAAATTATATTCATCTTTATTTCATATGTTTGTCGAAGTTTCGGCCGATATTCCGGCCTTCATCAGGACAAATGCTGTTTGCCTCGAGCTCATAGAGGCTCTTGGCAACTCCTGACAATGTGTTTGAGCGAACATTCGTCGGATGTCATGACTTCTGGTTCAAACACATTGTCAGGAGTTGCCAAGAGCCTCTATGAGCTCGAGGCAAACAGCATTTGTCCTGATGAAGGCCGTAATATCGGCCGAAACGTCGACAAACATTAGAAATAAAGATAAATATAATTTTCTTTATTTTTTTTTTTGGCTGCCTGTATATCCTCGTCACTCAATATATATTCAGCCACTCCTCCTGATACTAAATCTATTTGTTTGCTAGATGACTAGAACTATCGCACCCGGCCTTTAGTTAATTTATATGGTTATTTTGGTTGCCTACCTTCCAATAAAAGGATGTAGGGCGTCTATAGACGAATACCTCCTGCATGCAGGCATCTCTCTTAACAACAATTGGGGGAAAAACGGGGAGCAATAAATATAAAATTATATTCTTTGTATTTTTGCCCATTTTCTTATATTCTCTTCCTTTTTTTTTGGGCGCACATAGCAATAATAAAATTTATTTAGTTAAACTTTCATCCCTGAATATAAACTAGCGGTTTTAATAATCTACGTAGCTATGAATGATTTCCAAGGCAAGAAAGGAATTCTTTCCTTTCTACGCGACAGGATTTGTTTATCAAAAAAAAAAAAAATAAAATAATTTTCCCTTCTCACGTATTCAAGATATCATAAAAATAAAATACAGAACACATTTAGAAATATAATAAATTTTAGCAAATTTTTTTTTAAATAAAAACTCGAATGCAATTAATCAAAATGATTTATAAATGGTGCCGAAGGGGGGGGAGGGGGGGGAATTACTTATGGAAACTACAAAAGATGACGTTAAAATATTTATACTAATGAAAAAAAAAATGATTTATTCTTTTTAAAATTTAATTTGTTTTACATATTAAAAAAAAAAAGAATGTGACAACATGTAGCGAATAAAATTTGTCAACTGTTTGTTGTTGTTGTTGTTGGGGTGTGATTCAAATATTGTATTTTTTTGTATCATTGGCCTATACCTTATACCATTTTTACCTTTTACTAGAATTTACTATTTTCTTCCAAAACCTTAAGGGGGGGGGGGACAAATGCCCTCTGCCACCCCCTCCCCCCATATGACGTCCCTGATCACGTCACTTGGAAGTAGTACTTTACCTAATAAGTTTTTTTAGAAATTTTGAAATTTTTACTTTCTCTTACCTCTATATATGTTAATATATATAGAGAGAAAGTATTGGATTCATGTCAAAAATTCGATGTCGAGATTTTGATGGATATACACGTTTTGAGGTCCCCTGAATCCAAAAAGGGGTTTTCGTGACATGGTCTGTCTGTGTGTGTGTTCAATTTTAAACATGAAGGAATTGAGCTACGAGGTTGAAATTTTATATTTAAGTTCGGTATCGTTCTGGGCGTGCCATGAAGATTTTGAAAAAAATCGGCCAAAGAATACTAATACTTTACTGATCTACTTTTTCAGTTTTTTTTTTTCGATTTTCTCAAAATTCACTTCAACGATTTTTTTGTAAATTCATAAATCAATTATTTTTTAGATGCTCTTTAAAATGCATATTCTCATTTTGCAATTGACATCTCCACTCTACTCTTTTTTTTTTTTTAAACATTCACACTTTTTTCTCATTCACACTCACACTCACACACACATTCACACAGTCTTTTCGGCAGCTCAGGCCATTTAAGACTTTAGACGATAACCGTTATTGATTTAATATACATATAGGGGTCCAGGCATTCTTATTTAAGCCATTTGGTATCCAATTGGCTTAAATAAAATCATCGGACTGCCTGGGGTCCGAACCCGCGACGTTTGGTATAGGAGGTTAGCACGCTAACCTCTACACCACGCCCCGTGGGCTTTTTTTTTTTTTAAACATTCACTCTTTTTTTCTCATTCACACACACAGTCTTTTTGGCATCTTGGGCCATTTAAGACTTTTACGATAACCGTTGTATAAATAATTATATTTATTGGGGGTCCAGGCAATTTTATTTAAGTCATTTGGTATTCAAATGCCTTAAATAAAATCATCGGACTGCCTGGGGTCCGAACCCGCGACGTTCTGTATAGAAGGTAGGCACGCTACCAACTACTCCAAGCCCCGTGGGCCGCTTTACTCATGTACTCCATAGGAAAGATAGGAGAAATGGTTGCCTTGGTAACAAAAATATTAATATTATCCCGTGTCTTGAATTCAAATGTACCATAATGCCTACGGGCTTGGTGTAGTAGTTAGCGTGCTAACCTCGGATACCAAAAGTCGCGGGTTCGGACCCCAGGCAGTCCGATGATTTTATTCAAGCCATTTGGATACCAAATGACTTAAATAAGAACGCCTGGACCCCAATATGTATAATAATCATTAACGGATATCGTTTAAAGTCTTAAATGGCCTAAGTTGCCGAAAAGACTCAATGAATGTGTGTGTGTGTGTGTGTGTTGAAAAAAAGAAATTACCATAATAGCGAAAACTAAATATATTTCGACTCGAAAAATCTGGTGCGACCAGTCACACCAGATTTTTTAATAATATTTTCCAATAAAATTTCTTAAATTGATTTTTTTTTTTAAATAAATTATAATTTATTTATTTTTACTTTCTCTTACCTATGTATATATGTAATATATATATAGAGAGAGAAAGTATTGGATTCATGTCAAAAATTCGATGTCGAGATTTTGATGGATCTTCACGTTTTGAGGTCCCCTGAATCCAAAAAGTGGTTTTCGCGACATGGTCTGTCTGTGTGTGTGTGGTGTGTGGGTGGGTGTGTGGGTGGGTGTGTGGTGTGTGTGTCTGTGTTCACTTTTAAGCATGAAGGAATTGAGCTATGAGGCTGAAATTTTATATTTAAGTTAAACACCCCCGGGACCGGAAAAATAAGCTTTTAATCAAAATCGGCCAAAGAGTACTAGTACTTTACTGATTTTTTCAGTTTTTTTCGATTTTCTCAAAATTCGCTCTAACGATTTTGATTAAAATTCAAAAATCAATTATTTTTTAGATGCTCTTTCAAATGTATATTCTCGTTTTGCTCTCAAAATTGTTTGAAGCACACTTTACTCTTGTGCTTCATAGGAAAGATAGGAGAAATGGTTGTCATGGTTACAAAATATAAATATTTTCCCATACTTATAAATTTTACATCTGAATTCAAATATTCCCTACTGCCGGGAACTAAATATATGTCGACACAAAAAATCTGGTGTGACAAGCACAGTACACAACTTTCGATTACCGAAGGTAAGAGAAAGTTGTGTGCTGTGCGCCAGTCACACCAGATTTTTTACTTTCTCTTACCTATGTATATATGTAATATATATATAGAGAGAAAGTATTGGTTTCATGTCAAAAAATTCGATGTCGAGATTTTGATGGATCTTCACGTTTTGAGGTCCCCTGAATCCAAAAAAGTGGTTTTCGCGACATGGTCTGTCTGTCTGTCTGTCTGTCTGTCTGTCTGTCTGTCTGTCGTGTGTGTGTGTGTGTGTGTGTGTGTCTGTGTGTGTTCAATTTTAAGCATGAAGGAATTGAGCTATGAGGCTGAAATTTTATATTTAAGTTAAACACCCCCGGGACCGACAAAATAAGCTTTTTAATCAAAATCGGCCAAAAAGTACTAGTACTTTACTGATGTACTTTTTCAGTTTTTTTCGATTTTCTCAAAATTCGCTCTAACGATTTTGATTAAAATTCAAAAATCAATTATTTTTTAGATGCTCTTTCAAATGTATATTCTCGTTTTGCCCTCAAAATTGTTTGAAGCACACTTTACTCTTGTGCTTCATAGGAAAGATAGGAGAAATAAATGGTTGCCATGGTAACCGAATTTAAATCTTTTTCTTTTTATTAGATTAAAAATCAATTATTATTTAAACGCCCATTTTTTTTTTCGGAGAAAACATATCTCTCTCTCTCACAAAACTATCTTCTCTCTTTCTACGCGTTTTAAATTTTTCTACCTTATCTTCGCATTTGGCCAATGTTAATTTCCTATAGGGATTTGTATGTTAATTTCGATTCAAAAGGGGGTCCCCTTTGGAACTTTTTACGCATTTAAAATTTTTTTTTCCAATTCTTATGAAATTTTGTATTTATTTACGAATCTATATTGTGTATAAAATGTCCAAATATAAGATTAAAATTTTGAAAAATAACCATAGTTTATTTCAAGCAATCAACATTTAAAATGCAAGTTTGAAACTAAGGTGCTATCGGAAACTAAATATATCTCGACACAAAAAATCTGGTGTGACCAGCACAGTGCACAACTTTCTCTTACCGAAGGGTAAGAGAAAGTTGTGTGCTGTGCGCCAGTCACACCAGATTTTTTTTTTATTTTGCAAGCAGATTCTCTCCGTGATTAAGTCCGTCCCCCAGATCCATCCCCTCTTGGATCACATGAAAACGTTGCGAATTATTTTTTTAAAATGTATATTCTGATTTTGCTCTCAAAATTGTTTGGAGCACACTTTACAGGAAAGAGCCATGATAATTTTTATAAATTTTGCTGAATCTTGAATTCTAATGTACCGTACCTCCGGGAACTTATATCGACTCAATAAAATAAATGACAAGCTCTGAAGACAATAACAGAAAGTTGTGTGCTGTGCGACCGCACCATATTTTTAAGAACCCCCTCCATTGCACGCGCCACCCCCTCCACTCCTCTCTGACTTCGCGCCTCTCTGAGGAGGCAGGCAAGGCAAGGCGTAAGGCGTCGTTGCAGCGCCAGTAGGCTTCTGCCCCGCCATTATGCATAACCCTTTTGCGTGTTTATTTTATTTTGTGACTATCAGTGCTTATCAGTGTTTTAAATAGTGCTCTTGGATTATGGGAAATTGTTTCTCGTCGTCTTTGTTCGTCTCGGTCTCACACTGCGGGGTCACCAAAGGATTATTTCTACTGGTAGGCTCTTTGCAATATTTATTCTCTCTCTATTAGATAATTCTCTCGTTGAATTGTGCATCATAAAATTTGTGCCATTAAACTTTATATTTAATGAATATCCTATTTCTTATTATTTATTATATGCATGTCTTAAATCATTTTATGAATCGGTTATTAATAGATTTTCTGAGAATCGCCATTAAACGCCTACTTGATTGTCGATTGCATAAAAGAATCAAAGCATACAAACAAGCTAGTTCGAATTCTCCCCGCTTGGTGCGCTTCCCTCAACCTGACAATGAGATGATATCAAAGTGGCTTTTTTTTACTTTCTCTTACCTATGTATATATGTAATATATATATAGAGAGAATTCATGTCAAAAATTCGATGTCGAGATTTTGATGGATCTTCATGTTTTGAGGTCCCCTGAATCCAAAAAAGTGATTTTCGCGACATGGTCTGTCTGTCTGTCTGTCTGACTGACTGTCTGTCTGTGTGTCTGTGTGTGTGTGTGAACAAAATATCTCAAGAATGAAAAAAGCTAGGAGGTTGAAATTTTATATTTAAGTTAGGCACCCCCATGGGACGTGACACGAAGCTTTTGAACAAAATCGACCAAAGAGTACTAGTACTTTACTGATGTACTTTTTCAGTTTTTTCGATTTTCTCAAAATTCGCTCTAACGATTTTGATTAAAATTCAAAAATCAATTATTTTTTAGATGCTCTTTCAAATGTATATTCTCGCTTTGCCCTCAAAATTGTTTGAAGACCACTTTACTCTTGCACTCCATAGAAAAGATAGGAGAAATGGTTGCCATGGTAACAAAATATAAATATTTTCCCATACTTATAAATTTTACATCTTGAATTCAAATGTACCCGACTGTCGGTAACTAAATATATCTCAACACAAAAAATCTGGTGTGACAAGCACAGTTCACAACTTTCGATTACCGAAGGTAAGAGAAAGTTGTGTGCTGTGCGACCAGTCACACCAGATTTTTTTTTTTATTAATACTCCACAATTCTAAATTTTTTTTTTTTTTTTTAAACATTCACACTTTTTTTCTCATTCACACTCACACTCACACTCACCCACACATTCATACTGTCTTTTCGGAAACTTAGGCTTTGACGATAACCGTTGTAATTAATATATCAATTTGGGGTTCAGGCATTTCTATTTAAGCCATCTGGTATCTAAATGGCTTAAATAAAATCATCGGACTGCCTGGGTCCGAACCCGCGACGTTTGGTATAGGAGGTAGGCACGCTACTTAATACGCCACACCCGGGGGCAATTCTAAATTAATCTCCTCTTAAAATTAATTTGTTTTGTTTAAATTTCATATTGAAAGGAATATTTTTTTGTTTGTTTTTTTATTAGGCTTTTATAATATTAAATAAGTGTAGCCGCGCTGTATCACAGATTATGCTCCATTCGCAAAAATAAAAGAATTTTTTTTTTTTTTTTTTTTAAATTTATTTCAGGAGAAGGGGGGTGGAGAGGCATGGGCCCAGCTAACCTCCAGTGGCCCTGGAATGCCCCATAGTTTCTCAATTTTTATTGGGGCAAGGAGCTTTCTGGGGGGGCAGCCCCCCTCCCCGGTACCCCCTAGTTACGCCCATGACCTCCCTTTTCATCTCACAGGCCCCCAATTCTTTTTTTCGCTCACATGGACCCTTTCTAGTACGTCATAGACCTCTTTGGGAATCGCTGATTTAGATGAATATTGGCAGCAAAAATGCATTTGAATCCCCTTCTATATAGACATCTATTCAATCACTTTTGGAAAGATTTTGCATAACTACAAGGCGTCGTTGATTAGTGGCGCCTCAAGTGGCAATAGTGCTAATCTTTTACACTTCTTCGCTGATTAATTAAAAAAAAAAATGCTTTTATTTAAATTGAACTAAAAAGAGAGAAATAATTTAATTGTTCTTGTTAACATTGTTGAATATTTGTGACTTAAAACAACTTTCTCTTGCCGAAGGTTAAGAGAATGGTTGTGTGATCTGCGCCAGTTACACCAGATTTCTTCAAATCTAGACTACTGTGCCATTCCTAAATGTTAATATCCATTTTATCGGGGGACGTTCCACACACTGATCGTTCACTAATCCCGCGCTCGCTTGGCATTGCTTAACTGCAACGATAGTGGTGACTTCCCCGTTGCTCAACTCATTTGAAATAGAAGCGAACACGGGACAGCGGGGCACGAGAAGCTCAGGCGCTCAAAATTTTCTCACAAACTTTTAATGAACGAGTCCTAAGGGGCGAACTGTATATAAATGTAGATAAGAGAAAGTAAAAGTAAATCCAATCACTTAAGGAAATATTAAAATTGATTGAATTGCACTTAGACTTGTAATATTACTTCTAGAGCCCCCCACCCCACCCTCTCTTTGGGGTCATTAATAAGCTCTCTGTTTTCCATTTAATTGTTTCCAAAGTGGAATGTAAACTGATTTTAATAAATTAAACAATGTCCGGCTTCAAAGGGATAATCCTTTTTGCGGTTTCAATTTATGCATTACACAATTTCTATTATGAATTTAATTTACAAAGGGATAGAAAGGATTCTCTCATTCATTTATCATGTTTTTTTTTTGTTTTAAATAAACGTATTTAGTCCTACAGGGCAGTAATCGTTTGATAAACACATATTTTTATAGCCTGCTTGTCACCTTCATTTGAGAGTTCATTAATTTGAAGAGTGTCGACGAATTTGAACCTCTGCCCGCCCGTGCGGTAAAAGATTTACCATTTGAATGCGGTCTAAATTGCCTCAGATGCCGAAAAAGACTTTGAATAAAAAAATCATTGTGTGGTTTTATGAAACCACGATGCAAGTGAAACTTTTTTTTCGGATCGAAGGCGTTTAACTGTAAATTTTCAGAAAATTATTCATTTAAGGGTATTAAAATCGCGTTTTTTTTTTTTTTGAAAAATTAAATCTCAAAATTATTTTTTTATAATTTCATTCATTTTAAATTTTATTAAATTTGAGAGAAAAATAAATGTTAGGGGGGGGTCTCCCTGGTGGGTCCGATAGAACATTCTGAGGTCTGAAATACCATTTTTCAATTATTTACACCATAGAGCAGCGTTTTCCAAACTGTGAGCCCCACCTCCCTAGGGAGGCACGGACTAGTCTAAGGGGAGGCGCGAATATTGGCCACCAAGATCAATTTTCTAAATGTTTGCTAGTTTTATAAATAAAATAATAAAAAATTTAGAAGATTCTGGGAGGGAGGTTTTTAATTAAAATAATAAATATGAATAAATACCCAAAGGCGAATCCAGGGAAGTTTTTCAGGGTTTTAATTTTTTTCTGACTAGACGCGAAGCTCGCCGAAGGCGATAGCATTGTTAATTATTTTATTTATTAAGATTGGATAAGAGGGTGAAAAATTGAAAAAAATGTTTTTTAAATTTATTTTAGCTAAATCGAAGCCAAATAAATAGAAAACATTCAAAAAAATAGGGTTGATTGTTATTTTGATTAGTGGGGATGAAGGGTTGATTATTTAAGAAAGGCCTTGGAATATTCCAAATCACTTGTTGACATTCTTTTCCAGTTATAAATAAAGTTAGATTAGAGCAAAAGGTATTTTTTTACTTTTAATAAAAAGGGAATTGTTATTTTTATCTATTTATTCCTATACAAACAGAGAGAGAGTCGAGATTCTCGTTCAGTCGAGTGTGTGGCCGCGCGGCAGGCGGCGAGTTCCTCTGTTTCTTTTTTTATTTGTGTTTAAAGTGAATCAAAGTGAACAATTAATATAGTGTAACCCACCCTGGCCACACCGTCAGCCAACACACCCTCTTGAGCGTCTTATTAAAGGTAATTATTATGCATTTTATCGTTGAAAAAAAAAATGATAGAAACAAATAATTTGACTGCGATAAACGATTCTTTTGAATATGAAATTAAATATTTTGTATTTCACTAAGGGTAGAGGGAGAATATAAGCTGTTGGAAGGGGGGAGGGGGGAGTGTAGGTGTCATTGAAAAAAAAAAAAATAATAATTTTTTAACTACATCAAGCCTGAGGGCATTTTTTTTTTTATCTTTTCTTAAGTCACCATTATTTATCTATTAGGCCTATATTTTTGTTAATCAAATTTCCTTAATCTACTTTTCTTTTACACAGGGGTGGATTAAGAGTTGAAAATTTAAAATAAAATAATTTCAAAAATAATAATTGAAATAATTATTTATAAATGTATTCAAATTATTTTGAGAGTAATTTCGCGGTGAAGATTCGCGTTTCCTTAAAGCAGGGCCGGATCTAGGGGGGGGGGCAGTGGGTGCGTGTGCCCCGGGCGGCAGATATCAGGGGGCAGCAATTAAAGAAATATTTACTAAAAAAAAAAGGTAAAATGATATGAGTTTTGTATAGAAAATTATGAGCGGGCGGATAATTAAATTTTGCCCCCCTAATTCCGGCCCTGCCTTAAAGGGGGGGGAGAGGTATGAAGGCATTAACCAGAGGGGGTTAATGCCCCATCCCCTATAATGCACAAAGATATTAATGTTTTTTAATACTTTTACTAAGGGTCGGATAGAGACATTTTAATTTCATTCTAAAATTTCTTATTACTGGGGCGAAATTAATTTTTTGAAGATTTCGAAACTCTCATATAGAGATAATAATAACACTGGGTAACTTAGGAACCCATCGAATCCCGTGCAGAATTTTGTAGGGATTTTTTTCATTAGTTAAAAAAATAATATATGATTGGTCCACTTATAATTTTACTGGGGTGAGTTACCGCATCTTTTTGTATTATAGAACTAATCTCAATTCGGATTTGCATTTTTACTTTCTCTTACCTATATGTATAAGTTAATATACATATATATATATGAGAGAAAGTATTGGATTCATGTCAAAAATTCAATGTCGAGACTTTGATAGATATACACGTTTTGAGGTCCCCTGAATCCAAAAAATTGGTTTTCGCGACATGGTCTATGTGTCTGTTTGGGTTCAATTTAAAGCATGAAGGAATTGAGCTAGGAGGTTGAAATTTTATATTTAAGTTAGGCACCCCCTAGGGCGTGAGAAAAAAATTTGAGAAAAATATTTTTCTTCAGAATGAGAGTTATAAAAAACGAAGCCAGAATTTTTTCTTTAAAAATATATTTTAACTTCTTACGTTTCTAGCTTCTGATCAAAGCCATCCTCGGAGCTGTTAGCGGTCATTCGAGGATGGCTTTGACCAAGGTCGAAACGTAAGAAGTTAAAATATATTTTTAAAGAAAAAATTCTGGTTGCATTTTTTTCTAACTTTCATTCCTGATACAAATTCCACCAGCCATAAAATACCCTTATACCAGTGTTTTCCGAACTGTGAGGCGCGGACTAGTCTAAGGGGAGGGGCGAATATTGACCGCCAGGACCAATTTTCCAAATGATTGCTAGTTTTAATATAAATAAGAATAAATTAAAAAAAATATTTTTATATAAATTTATATATTTTAGCATTAAAAATGTTTGTTTTTGTATTATTTTATAAAAATGGGGGGGGGGGGGCGTCATACGATTAAATATTGTTTAAGGGAGGCGTGGTAACATAAAGTTTGGAAACCACTGCCATAGAGAAACGTCATTTTAAATTTTATTCAAATCAGGTGAGTGATTTGTGAACCCCCTGATAAGGGGGTTCCCTAATTTGATATAGAATGATGATCCTAAAACCACCCCTTGATAATTTTCTACCCATTAAAACAAACACCATGAAAATCGGACCAGTAGTTACGGAGTCTATGCAAAGAAACCTGGTCTAGTCGTTGGTGACGTCACGGCTTGACGTCACGACATGTAACGCGACATGCTGATAGAAGAGCGAAAAAATTTGTGTCGATAAAAATAAAGTTTCACTTTAAAAAAATCTGATGTGACGCTGAGGCACAGCACACAACTTTCTCTTACCTTCGGTAATCAAAAGTTGTGTTCTGTGGCTTGTCACACCACACTTTTCGTGTCGACATATATTTAGTTTCCGCCAATATATTAGAATTCAAGATGTACAATTTATAAGCATGGGGAAAATATTTATATTTTGTTACCCATGGCAACCATTTCTCCGTATCTTCTATGAAGTACAAGAGTAAAGTGATCTTCAGAAGATTTCAATGACAAAATGAGAATACACATTTTAAAGAGCATCTAAAAAAATAATTGATTTTTGAATTTTAAACAAAATAGTTGGAGCAAATTTAGAGAAAATCAAAAAAAAACTGACAAAGTACATCAGTACTAGTACTAGTAATCTTTTGGCCGATTTACATAGGTAAGAGAAAAGTAAAAGACTCTTTCGTTAAGCTAAAACCGTCCATAATCGTAATTTAAAAATAAAATTATAAAAAAATCAGTGATTTTTCTTAAAAATTCGAAAAATTTCTCTATTTTCTGCCAAAAAAGCAAACTTTAATTTAAAAAATTGTTTTTGCCTTTATTTGTAGAGTAGGAGAAACGAAAATTTCATATGCAGAAGCCGTAGACCCAAAAATCGTGTTGACCGGTTTAATTTTTTTTTTTTTTTTGCCTTTATTTGTAGAGTAGGTGTTCCTCATATGCAGAAGCCAGACCCAAAAATCGTGTTGACCGGTTTTTTTTTTTTTTTTTTGACGACAAGGTCTTACAAATCATGTGTCTATATTAGCGAGGCGAATAGCTGGGGGGGGGGGGGGGGGAATAAAGGCTGATAGCCATGTTAATTTCTTTATTTAAGACCAACAACAGAAAAACCTCTTCGATAAACAAAAGAGGTTTTTGTTGACTGAACTCTAGCCATGAAGATGGTCGCAGAGTCGACCGAAACGTCGCTGTGGGTTCTTAAATAAAATAAATTAACATAGCTGCTCGGCCTTTTTATTTTCTACTACATGTGTTCATAGAGTGCAGGAGGCATGGGGGAAATGTTTACATCGGCTTGAACAACTCTTCTGTCTTAAGAGGTATAATTATGGGGAATATACGGTTAGAAAGAATGAGTTTTCAGCTAAAGACAGATTCTCACCATTTATTTTTCCTATCATATTTTACTGCGCTGCGTTCTAATTTTAAAGTTTAAACCC
>JAKCPI010009590.1:0-45333 GCA_023213315.1 Euborellia annulipes
TTAAAGAAGCTCTAGGGAATTATTTTATTAAAAAATCTTGTATTATGGTAGAAAGAATAAAATTTTCCCAGCGGTTTAGGAGGACTGAGGAGCCGATCCTCAAGTATCTTAATGAATTAAGAGCTATAGCAAGGAATTGTGATTTTGGTCGGTCTTTAAATGAGATTTGAGGATCAATTGATTATAGGAAATTTAATGAAAGTTTTGGCAAAAAGAACTTTTAAAGAAATTTCCTTCAAATAATTCTACTTTAGAAGAGGTTCAAAAATCAGCAGAAATTTTGGAACAGGCCTTTTTAGGTCAAAATGAATTGCAAAAAAATTAACTTTAAGTGATACTCAAAAAGTTTGTAAAATTTCTTCTAATAAAAATAGGGCGAATGACAAAATTCAACCTCGGAAGTTATACAGGACTAAAGATTGTTTTAAATGTGGATACTCAATCCATGGCCAAGGTGAAAAGTGTCCCGCTTTTGAAACTATCTGTTCAGCGTGTAAAAGAATAGGACATTTTGCACGGGTCTGTTTAAATAAAGGGAGAGCAACAATTAACGATCTGCCAAAAATTAGGAATATTAAAGAGTCACAGCCGACCACAGATAGTAATAATAGATATTCGTCATCTGAGTCTCTCGTTGATGAGATAAATGCAATTTATAACATTAAGGATAAAGGGAACAAAGCGATAATAAATGTTAAATTAAATGAAATTCCATTTTCAATGCTATATGATCCTGGTGCAGCACAAACTGTTTTAAGTAAGAAAATTTGGGAAAAGTTAGGATCTCCAGAACTTACATCTGCTCAAAATTTAATGGCGTATTCACAAGTTCCTGTAGAAACACTTGGGAAGATCACAGTGAATGTGACTTTCGGGAATTCCAGAAAGACATTAAATGCTTTTATTGTAAATACAAATGATGTGCCTTTATTTGGTTTAGATTGGTGTCAAGCATTTAATTTGCCATTTCCGAAAGGAGTTAAAATTTGTAAAATTTCAAATGAGGTTGGATATAATAATAATTTTAAAATTAAATTAAATCAATTGTTGAAAGAATTTAATTCATTATTCTCTGATTCTGTTAAGTCGGGAACAATCAAAGGTCATAAAGCTAAAATTTTAATTAAAGAAAATATTAAAGGGAAAGTTTTTCCACCTAGAAGGGTTCCATTTCCTATGCGAGTTAAGGTTGAAGAGGAATTAGAGAGATTGGTTGAAAACGATATTCTGGAACCTATAGATACAACTTCTTCCGTTGAATGGGCATCACCGATTGTATGTATAGTAAAGCCTACGGGAAAGCTTAGAATTTGTGGAGATTTTAAAGTCACGGTAAATCCTCATATTTTGATAGATCCTCATCCTTTACCAACATTTGAAGAAATTTTAGAGAAGTTGGGGAAACCAATGTTCTTTTCAATTATTGACTTAAAAGATGCTTATTTGCAAATGTCTGTTGAGAAGAGTTCTAGGAAATATTTAATAATTGCTACTCATAAAGGTTATTTTCAATATAAAAGGTTACCTTTTGGAGTAAATTTTGCACCAGCTTTATTTCAGAAAACAATGGATCAAATTTTAACGGGTTTGGACAAAACGGCAAGCTATATAGATGATGTAATTGTAGCTGGCGATTCGGAGCAAGATCTTTTAGAAAATTTAAAAAAATTATTTTTGAGATTTAAAAATGCTAATATCCGAATTAATAAGGAAAAGTGTAAATTTTTGGAAAGTTCTGTAACTTATTTGGGTCATAGAATTGATTATTTTGGAATTCATCCTACTGAGGAAAGGATTAAAGCCATTAGGGATATGCCTTTACCTACAAATACTCATCAATTAAGATCATTCCTGGGAGCAGTGAATTATTATTCAAAATTTATACCCAATCTACAAACATTATGTATTCCTCTGCACAGATTGATTAAAAAGGGTGTTAAATGGAATTGGAATGAATCTGATTCAGAAATAATTACCAAGTTAAAAGATATAATTTCGAGTTCAAATTCTTTGGTCCACTATGATCATAAATTGCCATTAATTTTATGCTCAGATGCAAGCGATTATGGAATTGGTTCAGTTTTGTTGCATAGATTTCCAAATGGCGAGGAAAAGCCCATTGCTTATGCCTCAAGGAAATTGAGTACAACGGAACAAAGGTATGCTGCAATAGATAAGGAGGCCTTAGCAATAATATTTGGATTATCTAAATTTTATCAATATATTTTTGGTAAAAGAATTATAATTAAAACAGACCACAAGCCACTGGAACGAATTTTTTGGGGAGGATGTCGGAATTCCTAAAATTATTTCAAACCGTTTAGCGAGATGGGCGTTAATTTTGAATAGTTTTTCTTATGAAATCCAACATATTAAAGGGAATGAAAATACCACAGCTGATTGTCTCTCGAGGCTTCCAATTGGAGAAAAGGATTTTAAAGAAAAATCAGTAGATCATATTTTACATTTGAGACTTGAAGGTATTCCGGTTAGTAAAAAAGAGTTACAAAAGGATACGGCAAATGATGAAATTTTATCAAAAGTTAAAGATTATGTTTTAAATGGTTGGCCAAAAGAAAAGTCAAAGGTTAAGAAAGAAATGTATACGTTTTATGAAAAGCGAGATTGTTTGTCTTTTGAAGAAAATATTTTATTATGGCAAGGAAGAGTTATAATCCCTGAGCGGTTAAGATTTAGAATTTGGAAGATGCTACATGAGGGACATCCAGGAATTTGTTCAATGAAGGATTTAGCTAAATTTTATGTATGGTGGCCAGGAATTGACAAATTTATTGAAGAACGAGTTAATGAATGTATTCAATGCCAAGAAAATCGTCCGCGAGATCTCGAGGTTCCATTATACTCTTGGAATATTTCGAGTGAACCATGGGCTCGAGTTCATATTGATTATGCTGGTTTATATGAAGGCAAATATTGGCTAATCGTCATTGATTCCTTTACAAAATGGCTTGAGATATTTCCGGTTAGTAGTGCTACTTCTACTGTTACTATTAAAATTTTACGGGAATTGTTCGCCCGATTTGGTTTGCCTAAAATTATTGTGTCCGATAATGGGCCTCAATTTACTTCGTATGAATTCAAAGAATTTTGTCTGTCTAATGGAATTGAAGCAATTACCTCTACTCCTTATCATCCTAAAACAAATGGATTGGCAGAAAGGGCCATTCGAACTTTTAAGGAGCGAATGAATATAATGAAAACTTCCCGTTTCGATCAAAACCTGAAACTACAGAAATTTTTAATGTCATATAGGAACTGTCCTCAGAAGACCACAAGTCGATCGCCTGCTGAAATGATGTTTGGGAGGAGATTGAGGTCAAGATTGGACTTACTTAAGCCGGATGTTTTAAAAAAAATGGATGTTCAAATAGGGAAGCAAAAAATTTTTCATGATAGAAAATCAAAGTTCAGAGAGTTTGAAGAGGGGGACAAAGTATGGGTTGAAAAGGTTAACAGAAAAGGATACGAAGAAGGAATAGTTGAAAAAAGAACAGGGGAGTATTCTTATTTAATTAAAATAGACGGGAGTACGAAGCGAAAGCACGCTGATCAACTACGAATAAGAAGAGAAGGAAGCTTAAGAAGAAAGGGAGAAATGTGATATATGTTTGTGTTGTGTTTTGTGTCTTGTGTTCTATTTTGGATACACTGTTTATATTTTGTATTGATATTATGAATTATGTTATTGAAATAAATGATTCTTATCATCCCCCGAATCCCTCTAACTTATTAACTATATAATTACAATACTACAGTAATGAAAATCCATTACCGTCCAGCCCTACTTTTGAGGCGTCGAAGGCTGTGTCGTCGGCGTACTGGGCCAGGCATACGCCTTCCTTGGTGAGGATGTCCGTGACGAAGCAGTTGAAGAGGTGCGGCGCGATTTTTGAGCTCTGGGGAACTTTAACGCGGATGGACCTGGGGGTGGATCTTGAAGAGCCTATGCACACTTGGAAGTTCCTGTCCTCCAGGTAGTCGGCGATCACTTTAAACAGGCGGCGGTTGAATCCGAGGTCTGCTAGCTTGTAGCAGAGTCCGGAGTGCCAGACCTGGTCAAAGGCTTTACCGGGCCAATTTTTTTTTACCCCCACTTAAATAAAATCATCGGACTGCCTGAGATCCGGACCCTTGATATAGAAGGTCTGTACCCTACCAACTATACCACGGCCGAAATACAATATATAAAATATTTTGGAAAATGAATTTCTTGCTCTTTTAATTTTTTTTAATTTAAAAAAGTTAGTTCACTTGAGTCGGAGCAAGTGCACAGTACTTGATAACGGCTGCAGAATAAGCAGTCAAAACGTTGAACAGTATTTATAATTTTAATAAATATTTAATTCAAAAATGTGGTCTATGATTAAATATTCCCCTAATAATAAAAAATTTTATTTTAAAAAATGGTACATTTTTAAAAATAAATTAAATAAAAGAAGACATTGCCTCCCCCTTGTCCCCTTCTGAAGGATGCCAGAGAAGTCAATGTACCCTTGCCCCCCACCTAGTGCCGGCGTCTATGAACTTAGGAGAACAAAATAATAATAAATAAGGCGTACTATACAATAGAACAGCGGTTCCCAACCCGTGAGCCGCGGCCCACTTGTGAACCGCGGGCTTATTAGAACTGGACCGCGGATGTCTATGGAAAAATAAAAATTTTATAAGACAATATATAGGTTTACATATACACTGGGCTTAAATAAAAATGCCTGGACCCCCAATTTGTATAATAATAAATAACGGATATCGTCTAAAAGTCTTAAATGGCCTAAGTTGCCGAAAAGACTGTGTGAATGAGTGTGTGAGTGTGAGTGTGAATGTGAAAAAGTGTGAATGTTGAAAAAAAAAAATATATATATATATATATATATATATATATATATATATATAAACTGGGCCTCAGCGGTTTTTTTATGGAAAAATTCCCTCCCCCAAATTGAGTTACGTAATACTTGTACGCTCCCTGGTCTAAAATGAAGGTTTTAAATTTTTTATTTATTATTTTATTACTTTATATTATATAGAGATTATTTATTTAAAATTTTTTATTTAAATTATATTTTGCAAAAATTTTTTATTTAAATTATATTTTGGAAAATTTTTTTTTTTTTTTTAATATTTTGGAAGCAGAGGCGTCTATAAGGAGGAGGCCGAGTAGGTCCCCCCCCCTCCGAAGGGCCTAAGACAGACGTTCCGGCCAGGGGCGTATATAGAAATCTTTTTCGGGGGGGGGGGGAGGGGGGGGCTGAACTCAAAAATTTTTCTGCGGAAAATTTTTTTTAAAGAAACTCTTTGCCGACCTGCAGGGAAATTTTTTTTCGGGACCAAAATTTTTTGGCTTACGGCAAACAATAGTTTAATTTTTTTTTTTTTATTTAAGCGTCGTTTTTTCAGGGACCTTTGGCTAACAATTGCCCCCTGGGACGGGCGAATTTCTTATGTCGTGTAATTCCCTCAGTTTTTAATATATAATATATATAAAGTTAATGTTTTATATTATATGTATATTTTGAAAAGCGCGCGTGGTTAATATTATTTTTCTCTAATTCAAGAAGCCTGGCTCAGGCTGGCTCAGTTAGCTAGCGAGTTTTATTGTTTGCATAGGTGCCAGATCAACCATTATACACCGTTGCCATTCTACTAGAAAAGGACAGAGATACTTGCTAAAAGCCAAAGATATATGAACAGAACTAACGCCATCTGATGCCTCCCAGAGTAACCAGAGTCACTCATTTGAATTAATCGCTTATAACGACTTTCCGAGACGCGCCCCTGAAGGGGTCGCTGTATCAGCCTTTTAAACACTCCATTTTTTTACTACGTGATGTCCCTTCCCGTCTTCCCGTTTATTCTCTCTCTGTTCTCTCTTCCCTCGATGTTCCCTTCCTGTTCCCTGTTCCCTGCCCAGAAAATATCTGCATATATCAATCCTGTATCTATCAGATATTTATCATATTTATGAATAAGATGAATAACTGCTTCTTGCAAAATTACATCATATCATTGGTGTATTGTACCTTTATGTACAAATACATCAATTCACAAAATAAAATATATTTCAAGTTCCACTAAGGCATGTGGAAGAGATATATCTGATTTAAGCCCAAAAACAACTCTTTTTCTTTGTGAAGATCATTTTGATGTAATTAATAAAATGTTAAAATTTTTAATTTACTTAAATAACTGTATTTAAATTTTTTTTTTTTTTTTTCTAGTGGCCGAATGATATGGAGATCTATTTAAAATTCAAACTTATTGGAGGTAAAAAATATATGAAAGAAAATGCTGCCCCACACATCTTTGATTGCCAAAGTGACCCAAAAAAGGACGTTTTCTTGTAAATCTTCTAATACGAGAAAAAAATTGCATCCTCGTCCTTCTATGAGATCAAGTATGTTCAATTTCAAATCAACTCTAAATTCGTTTTTTTTTATATAATTATTTCGATTATATTAAAGAAATTCTACGTCTAAATCACAAAAGTTTTCATTAAAAGTTTTCATTAAAATTTTTCATATTTTTTTAAATGAAATAATCACATGAGAAATTGCATTAACCTCAGTGAGCCCGCTAAGGCAAATGATGCTTCTAGGCTGAAAATTAGATGAGGCTTTACGCTCTTGAAAACTTATTAAATAACTCCATCCCAGTTCAATTATTTAAATAAAGCTGAAATGGAGGAGGAAAAGTTTGCATTTTTTCATTTTTTTTTTTTTTTTTAGAAAAGAATTTTTCCATAATTAAAGGTGATGACGGGGGCAAGCTTTTTTTCTGTGTCCTTCCATCCACTTGGGTTCTCAAAGATGCATTTCAAGAGGATAACGATTCTCACAAGTGGGGCAACGAGATGCATATGCTTTATTGGCCCTTAACTTTTGAGCACCTTCTAAATGAAACTGAAGAAAATCCTTTAATAAGACCGGATCCAAGCAAATGCAAAACAGAGAGATGCAAAATTCAAACTCGAGAAGAGGTACGTTATAAAAAAAAAAAAAAAAAAAAAAAAAACATTTCATTCTCTTATTAGTAATTATTAAAATAATTAAAGTAATTCTAAAACAAGAGTAACAAAATCTTAACGCTCACTCATAAAACACTCACACTCGCACACACATTCACACAGTCTTCTCGGCAACTCAGGCCATATAAGACTTTTGACGATAACCGTTGTATTGAGAATAACTATTAGGGGTCCAGGCATTTCTATTTAAGCCATCTGGTATCCAAATGGCTTAAATAAAATCATCGGACTGCCTGGGGTCCGAACCCGCGACGTTTGGTATAGGAGGTAGGCACGCTACCTACTACGCCAAACCCGGGGGCCAATCATGAAACAATTAACAAGTGGTATTAAAACAATATTTGACACACTGTGTATTTGATGCTGTTTGCACTCACACGGCACTAGATCAAATTTTTTTAATTCTCTAATAGATCATAATTCACAATTTGCTGCAGGGCACATACAGCTCACGCATTTTGATGGCTATGATCTGATCTACTACACACCGGTTTGGAAATATACTTCAAGTGGCTTGGCCCATAGATCATAATTCCGGTTATAACTCGGAAATTGGAAAAATTACACTTACATGTTAGATCAAAATTTACTTCAGGTCTTCATAAATAAATATATATATATATATATATACTCTATATATTTATATATATATATGGACAAAATTAGCGAAACGACAAGAAATTAGCTTATTTTAGTTTTATTTGTTATAATTACACTATTCGGATGAGATGAAAAAAATCCCCCGAGATATTTCCTTCAGATTTTTAAATAAATGACTTCTTGAATCCAAATATGATTTCAACCACCACGTACCGTTTTCGGGGGAGACCTCCCTACTTATTTCCACTTCTTTTCGTTAATTTTATGGTACGTGTACATTGTAGAGTAAAATCTAGCTAGATTTTATTTACTCTAGCTAGACATCTAATTGGGTGTGTACACTGCAGAGATTTCAGCTCTAGCTAGAGCACCGTAGAGTGGATCTAGAGTCAAGTCTAGCTAGACAACTCTCTTGGGTGTGTATACTATAGACTTTTGCAGTCGTATATTTTCTCTATCTATACTCCAGTTATACTAAACCACATAATTTATTTGTTTAATTTGAAGCTTACCGACCGTTTAGGGACCTTCCAGTGGCTTAGCTAGGGGACTGAAAGGATTTGATAAAAAACAAATCAATTAAATAGAGGCGAGCAATGCACTTAATGTTATTATGGAAAAACTTATATTGGAAAGGTTCTCCTTCCACGCATTCTTATTAAAATTTAATACAGTATATTTCTTTTCTATTAAATTCATTAAAATTATTAATATTTTATTTCGACAAAACTTTTCAATTATAAATATTTTAAATATTATTACAAATTTTAAAATTAATTGTCATATAATAATAATGATAATTATTATTATTAAGTAAAATATAATTGAAGCCAATCTTTTAATTATTGATATAATTGAAAAATAAAGTTAATAACGAAATATTAATTATAAAAAACAAGAAATAAACACGAACAGCGAACAAACAAGAAACGAAGGGTGTTAGAAGTTAGGTTAGAAAGACAGAAATATTTACTGATCTTTTGCAAGAAATTCATAATGACGACTTCAAATCGTATAAAAACATTTAAGGTATGTGCCCCAAAGACTATGATCGTTTAGTAAACCAATAATAAGGCAAAAAGATACTCAATTCAGATTGTCAAACGCGCTAGATCAACTCTTCTATTTAATCAGTCAAATAGAGAGCGAGATCACTCTAGAGAGAAAGTCTCGGAGGGGTGTCCACTGATACTCTAGCTAGATTTATGTCAATCTTGCCAGACCTAATCTAGACTTAATCTAGCTAGAGTGCTCTCAATGGTGTGTCCATTTGTAGATTGACTCACATATAGCTCTAGCGAGACTTAAGATTAAGATCTAGCAAAAAAACAGTAGATAGGAAAGGAGAATGCAGTCAGGTAATAAGTCTCCACGAAATTAAACTCTCTGTTATGGAAACAGTTTCGGTTTTAATGAGATAAAACCATCCTCAGTCCAATAGTTGAGAGTATGTATATTTTATACAGTATGTGTAAGTGTATTTTGTACAAACAATTAATGTATAATAATACAGACTGTATGACAACTCCACTATTGACTCAATGCTTTGCTATTTGAGTTCATACTCTCAACTATTGGACGGAGGATGGTTTTATCTCATTAAAACCGAAACTGTTTCCATAACAGAGAGTTTAATTTCGTGGAGAGTTATTACCTGGCTGCATTCTCCTTTCCCATCTACTGTTTAAATACAACAGCCACTTTAAATCTTCAAATCTAGCAAAAAAATCTACACGCACCTTTACAGACAAATGTCCGGTCCCCCTTGGAATTGGTTTCGGATTTCACTTCCCGGAACAGGGCCCATTTTAGCAGAACTGACAATTGGCTGAAATTAGCTGTGTCATAATTACAAACTAACTAACACCCTCACAGTGAGAATTTTTTAAGTTAAATATTTTAACTTATTCATTTTGCTTGCCTAAATTCAATGCTAGATTCTCTAATGTCGCGTTTATTAGTGACCCCTATAATTCATAAATGGCGATGTCTTTAGTGCATAACTAATATATTTAATCTATTATTTTAGGCAAATATTCCTCTACAAGATAGGAATTTGGACTATGAGATAAATGAAGAAAATAGCAATTTTTTTGTTAACCAAGAGATAGAAGATGACACTCATTTAAACAAAATGGAAGAGATTTTTGTGAATAACTCTTTAATGAACGAACCTTCATTAAATGACCAACGAATAGAAAATCACATTGCAAATGAACACTTTCAACAAATGCAAGAAGAAATGTTAAGTTTGAATAATCAAGTAAGGAATATGGATAGTAAAATTAATTCAATGTTTGAACTCTTGATTCAAATGAATACTAAATTAGATGTCGTAATAAATCAAAATTCATAATCATTGCCTTTAAAAAGAATTGTCAAATCGAGTATAGCTGTGATTTATAGCATTAATTTACATCTGTGCAACTGCGACAGCTTCACTGTCATTTGAGATGAATGCCTGCAAGCCAGTCACTTCGTCTTTTAAAGCTCACTTTTTTAATGAGAATATTTTAAATGTTGATTTTTAAAAGAAACTTTTTTTAAACGCAAATGCTTGGGTTAACTAACAATCCTTAATAATCAAGGTGTAATTAATATTTTTTATATTGGTTTCTATATTTTTGAGAGCATTCTCGATTTGTTAATTTATTTTTCATCACCTACGCAAAAATTTAGACCAAAATAGATTTTAATTCTTATATCTATATATTATATATATATATATATATATATATTGTATAATAAAAATAGTTAAATTTTTTTCGAGATCTGTATAATTTAATAAGATATTAGTATTCAATATACTTCGATTCGGGTCTTAACTGGTCATAGTGGCCTGGTGCAATGGATAGCACACCGCTACCCCGGAAAGGCTGGAGATCTTGGGTTTAATTCCCGGGGGCTATGGGGCGCTTGGGCTACCAACATAAAAACACTCACACATGTTAAATAATAAAAATAATTATATAAAAAAATATATATAGAGTAAGGTGGGGCAAAAGTCCGAATCCTCATTTTAAAATCCCCGTTAGACTTGGCGTTGTTCTAAACAACTTTGTTAGGTTGCTAACAACAAGAACAGATGATGATTCGAAATTCAATAACGTGTTTGAAGCCGATTGTTAACAATGAGCAAATTTATGTTTTTGTCACCTTCCATCTAATATTTATGGAAATTCTCATGGTTGCAACATGTATCAGCATGCACTTTTCTAACTGTCTAATGTCTTTGATTGCAAGCTGATAACCCTAAATAAATATTTTAAAACCTTTTTCTTCTCTACAGTTAACAATAAAAATTTTTTGTAACACTTCGATGAAAATAGCTAAATGGGGCAAAAGTCCGCGGCCTCGACGGGGCAAAAGGCCCAATGGATCTCCAATGGAACAAATGTCACCCAATGGTATTCGAGTTTCTAATACCCCTACCTAGTATTTTCTGGGTTTCTAATACCTCTACCTAGTAGTTTCTGGGTTTCTAATACACCTACCTAGTAGTTTCTCGGATTAATGAGCCTAGGGAAACGTGCACGACCCGAAATGTTAATGCAGGTTATGAACTTCAATCTTACTGGGGACTAATTGTTATAAGGCCTGTTGTGTATTTCTAATAAATAAAATAAATACATAAAACATACCTATACCTAATGTATTTCTTATTAAGTCTTTTTTATACCCTGGTTCGTGACGGTTGTTCGCTGCAGGGGCAATTGTTTGCACCTAAGGACTTTTGCCCCGCTAGTGCGGACTTTTAACCCCCTCGGTGGGGCAAAAGTCCGCAAATGAAAATTTTTGTTTAAATACCTCTCCTACTCTTATGCTACCGAATTGGAAACCAAAAAAATTATGTAAGATAGCCAAGTAACCAGGCTTTCAGGGGATGTTCCTATTTTTATTGTATCTTTCATAGGAAGGCCAAAAAAATTCCCAAAGAAAAACTGCGGACTTTTGCCCCACCTTACTCTATATATTTTTTTTTTTTTTTTTATAAACTAACATTTTTAAAATCACACGAAAAATGGGACGCTGTACAATTTTCTCATTGGAAACATTTTTCTTTTATTTGAAAATTTAAATATTGCATCTTTCCCATGTTTCCTTCAACAAAATGTTACTTTCCAACATCATTTGGAGATAATCAATCTTACTATCCCCTAACTCTGTCATATTTCACCGATTTCATGGGGAGAATATCTTCATTAATTCATGTTCTTCATACATTATTGGCCTTAGAAAGTTACATAGACAGGATGCAATATTTAAATATTCTAAAAATTGTTTATTAAAGCTTTTGTGGTTTTTATATTTATTATTATTATGAGAGTTTTTAATTATAGACCACATTTTGTATTATTTATTAAAAATAGAAATACTATTTAATGTTAAAAAAGGTTAGTTGGCTTGAATCGGAGCAAGCGCATAATACTTGAAAACGACTGCAGAAGAAGTAGTCGAAACGTAGTACAGTATTTATGTTTTTAATAAATAATTCATACAAAATGTGGTCTATAATTAAAAACATAATAATTGTTTGACTTCTCTATTGAGAAAAAAATCATGTGATGTTGAAAATGTAAGTTTATTTAAAAATTGTATCTTTTTGTTGCTAATGTTGTTAGAAATTAGAATTAAAAACAATTTTGGTCTAGCCGGGGGGCATGTCACCACAAACATGGGTGGTTAATCGATGCCAAGAGTGGCGAAACCTCGGATGGGTGTCCCCGAGGAATGAGCACTTCCCCTGGTAGCCATTCGTATATTGTATTTAAAATAATAAATTCCAACCGCTAATGGCCTCCGTAGCCGAAAAGGGCAAAATTAAAAATAAATAAATAAATATAAAATGTTGGCCTAAATTTTTTCGTAGGTGCTGATAAATATAGATACTGTCCGGATGTGTGACTGTATTTGAAATTAAAACTTTTCATCAAAGCAATATGAACTTGTATTGATTAGCTGAAGCTACTAAGCTGAGCATACTAAGACAATTATTTCCATATTAATGCAATCTAATTGTTGTAGATGGCCATAAGGATGATCAATTTAATTATAAGGACCGTCGTCGAACAATAAATACTTTTGCGTATTATCCGTTTATTTGTAAATATTTCGATCCCAGTGATATGGAATCATCTTTAGTACAATCAACATTATAAAAAAAATTGCATTCATGGAATGCTCAGCTATTTTGTCATATTGGATGGGAGAAAGTAACGATTTGCAAAACATCTGTTAAGTTGCGCGTCTCGAAAAACCGTTAGGAAAAACGATTGACTACCTAGGCGGCAAGAGATGGCGTTAGTTTTTCCCATAGGAATACAAAGGATTTATTCCATTTCATTTGAATGTTTCCAGCTAATTAATTAAGGGTAAAAAATTAATTATTTTTACAATGATTACTAATTTAATTATCTATAAGTTATAGAGCGAATTTTTTAAAAATATCTTTTATTCAATGCGATTAATCTAAAAAAAAATTTTATTTTTTCGAAAATCAAAAAAAGGGCTTCTAGAAGTTGTAGATATTTTAAATAGCTTTAATTTTAAAAAAATTTGAAGTCGATAGCTTCAAAATTGTGGCCGCTGGAAACTCCCAAGGAGACCTTAATTGTACTGAAGATGATTCCATATCACTTGGATCGAAATATTTACTAATAAACGGATAATACGCAAAAGTATTTATTGTTCGACGACGGTCCTTATAATTAAATTAATGCAATCTATATGAAGCATTATATATATATAAAAGACAATTTATTATATTTTACATTGTACTGTAAGATGTTCAGTGGCGGTGCCAGGATTTTTTTAAAGGTGTGGGGTAATAATGATTAATTATCTTTTAATTCCGGATTTAGTATATACAATTTATTTATAGCTGTGTGTACAGTACAGATCAAAGACAGTTTTCTCAATTAAACATTGATTTTGTTATCATCAAATAATATTTGATTATTTTCGATCTTTTCATCTTAAAAATAAATTTTGTCGAATCAGCATTTATTTGATTGAAGATAACATTATTCGATTAAAACAGAAACATGTCAATAATTGAAGAGTTTAATTTCATATTGAGCCACTCCTTTTGGCTGCCACCACCTTATTTTAAATGATTTTTTTAGAACAAATTTCCATTTAAATTCTTTTGAACAAATTTCACATTTAAAAGGTATTTGGTCAGAATTGAATAAATAAAAATATTGCTCGAGTTGAGATTTAAATTGTTTAGAACAAATTTCACATTCAAATGAATGAATAGATTAATGTCGCTTGAGATCGAATTTCCATTGAATTGTTTAGAACAAATTTCGCATTCAAATGGTTTTTGGCCAGAGTGAATAAATAAATGTCTCCTGATAAAAGATTTCCATTTAAATTTTTTGGAACAAATTGCACATGTAAAAGATTTCTCACGATGTATTTTCTTGTTAGCAATTGTCGTTTTCGAATTCTTCTTTTTGGAATTTGGATAAAATTTTTACATTTTCATCCATTTTCTTGCATTCGTTCTTTTTTGCTTTTTCCTAGTTACTTCTTTTTCTGAAAATGAAAAAATAGAACGAAATTAATAAAAACAATAAATTGCTTTACTGTAATTTTTTTTTTTTGATGGTGTTTTGAGAAAATTAAAATTTCTTTTATCTACTAGTATTCTTTTAATAAAGTTTGATAAACACTTTTTGGAATGCTTTTATAGTAGAGAAAATATAAATTTATGAAGTTGGGTTTACAATGTATACAAGAACCTAATGAAAAAATAAAAATGTGCCTGAGAATAGTCAAAAAATCAATCAAATTATGTTTTTACTGGGAAAGTTGTGTGGTAGTTTTGATTTCTTCTATTTTATTTGTTTTTTGAGTTCCGAAATAATACCTAAATAATGAAAATTATAAAAATTTTACGAATTTTCATTTTGAATACGGAGATTATTTCCGAAATGTTGAGTTTTGTCTGGTTGCATAGCACACAATCTTCTAAATCAATTTCATTCCCTTCAAAGTAGTCCCCCTGGGCAGCAGGGCTAGGGGTCGGCAGGTTTCCCTCTGGCGGAGGATCCCGTGCCGGGATGAGCACCCCGTTTCTCTTCTCTTCATTAGGCCAGGCCCATAGCGGTGTCCGCGGAGCGGTCTTTTTATTTAGGCTCTATTCACACGGGGATACTCAAATCTCGGATACTTGTCGACTAGTAGACTCGAGACTGGTAGCTTCGAGACTGTAGTTGCCTGTCATATTCACACGGCCGCTACTTAAATCGCGAGTATCCTATCAACATACTCAGTTCCCTCCAAATTTTAAACATCAATATTTGAAGGGACAAAAAGTTATTCTTAATAATTACTCTGGTATTGTTAATAAAATTTTGTATAGTTTGTATTTGGTTAACTTGCTTTTTTCAATTTGAATAAATATGGCCTCCAAGACCTTAAATTAAAAAAAAAAAAACTTTGCTATAAAAAAAAAAATAAATAAAATAAAACACTCGATTATTTGTTTACAATTAATAAATAATTTTAAACAAATAAATATTTTGGGTTATTTCTCAATTTTTTTTATCTTTATTTTTGCTAAACATTAAAATTTTAAAATTCTAAAATTTTTTTTTTATGTAAAACATTTACCCTCTCTTCCCACTCAATCAAAATTGTTCAATTTCCTCCACTAGCTTCAGATTTGTTTCTTTTTCGCGCATTTTTTTTGGAAAGTATCGAGGAAACCAGGCGACTGAGTAGCTTGGAGACCTGCATGTCCAGTCTCTTGGCAACTGAGTCGCGCAGTCGCCGAGTATCGGCGACTGGAGTTTCCCCGTGTGAATGGCGCCATTGGATTATACATGTCAAGTCTCTTCGCTACCCAGTATCCTAGTTGCTCGGAGATTTGAGTATCCCCGTGTGAATAGAGCCTTAAATAACCAGAAATCAGGTGGGTGCGGAAGGTTATGAGTTGAATTTTTAGCGAAAAACTCGCGAGGAATCAATACCGTGTGAGACGGCGCATTATCATGGTGAAAAAACCACATAAACCATAAATCCAGCTTCTTGATTTGTGAGCGTCTTTGGCGCGATTTCCTCGCCTCTGGCACGATATTCGCTCTATTGGTCGGTCGTTTCCGGGTCATAAGCAAAGATCCAATCTCGTCTCCCGAAATAATGCGTTTGTAGACGGTTTGATAGTCAGAAATCATCTCTTCACAAACGCGACTCTCTTTTTCAAACACATTGAATGTTTTTGGCACCAAACCAGTCTTGACCCTTCTGAGGCCCAAATGATCCTGCAAAATTGTTTGAATGAATCCAATTGAAACGCCAACCGAATCGGTTCGGCAAAGTCTAATTGTTAGTCGACAATTCCTTATTTTCTTGGAGAAAACGAATTAATATTGTATTTTGTAGACGAGGCAGTCCTATTACTTAAGGCTTGCAGCTTTACTCGTCGAACCCTCGTTGCAGGTGGGTTATTTGTAAATTAAAACCAATAATCAATTTTAATTTTTTAATTTATCTCCATTATTGTGCGATAATTAAGGCAAAATTGAGACACTTACCGGTAGACGATTTGCACCCAATTGAAGATTAATTATCACTCCTTCTGCGGATAATAGTCCGCGTGGTTTCTTCGATTTGTTGTTCTAATGGACTGTATATTTGATAGGTCGCGAATTCTTTGGATGTCTGATTCACGAAGGTATATGTTGAGGGAGTCTCGCGCTAATAATTTACATAGAGGATAGAGAGATACGGGGTTTGCGCGTTCAAAACGTTCGAGCCATTCTGAGTGTGTTCTGTTGCGATCTAGTGCGTTCTGAGGGTGTTCTCCCTCCACTCGCCTTTTAAGGGCAAAAAGCGGCCGGTGTCACAAAGTACCGTTACGACCGCACAATTATTCAATTCTATATGTTTTTGGTTCAAATCTTAATTATTAACAATAATCTATACACCTCTTTGACTAGTCTTAATAAATCATTCATCTATATAACATTCTTATTTTCCAAGAAATAATAGGTTATAAAATAAACACTAATTACCAATGTGTATTGGATATTAGTATCTTCATTTGAAATGGCTTCTTTCTTGATAAATGAAATCTTTTATTTAATTACAATTTTTGTCTTCTATTTTTTGTCAGGTTAAGGGCCCTACACACGGGCCGACCTGACAAGTTGTTCCCGACCGGTCAGGTGGATGCTCGCTTCCACACGCATCAACTGATCAGGCCAACCACCAACACCAGAACAGTTTTGATCAATCACTTGAGGTGTAAAGAAGTATTTTAAAATAGCTCCTTATTTATTTAAATCTCAAAAAAAAAAATAGGTGTAGCTATGATTCCCATAGATGCTTCTGGCATCCACTTCTTATAAATGTTTAATAATTTATTAAAATATTCATTTTTCCTGTCCCTGTTGCAATAGTTCGTGTCCACTATGTGCCACAGACATCGGAACTCTCTCCAGTAATCAATTAACTCTACAATTACAGATTGTTCAGCTTCCGTAACATAGGTCATAGCGTGAAATTAATGAGTGACGAAAGCAAACAGAAAGGGAAGTTAGGCCAACTAGGCTACACACGTTATCATCATTGAAAATGTATTCTTGTTTAATAATAATGATATCTTATATTTAATTACTATCTTCATATTAGAGTTAGGCATCAGGATTAGGGGCCGGCAGGTTTCCCTCTAAGTCGGCCCCCGTGCCGGGATGATCACCAATTCCTTTATTTTCTTGGAGTGTTGTTAATAGGTTATAAAACCTAGGTTTTTCAAGTGTTGTAAGTTGCTTTGCATCAAGTGTTGTATGTTGCCTTCTCAGGGGATTTTGTTGGGTTTTTTTCAATAAAATGTTTCAATTTTTAAATTTATGTTTATTATATTAATATACAAGGTCTGGTACTTCGGAGGTTGAGAGAGAGAATGATCTCGCCCGGGAGTGGGGGGTGGCCTTTTATGCCTTCTTCCAGACAGTAATCCCCCATTCCCAGGGGATCAGACACACGTGTAACGATTCCAATTGCAGAATTTGCGCTTTTCTGTGGGAATCTTTACATGTGTGTCTTGTTCTAGAAATATATCAAATTTTGCCATCGAATGAGTTTAAAAATAGAGCTTTAGATTCCAAATATCAAATTTTGTATCTCTCTCTCTCTCTCTGTTCTTTTAGCTTCACAACACAAGGACTTCTCATAATTTATAGACTGGCCATCCACGACAACATTAGAGACATTCTTCTCCTTCAGCCTATTCAAATAAAATGAACTTCCCAATATCATTGCTCGTGTTTTATCTTTATTAATTATCAGACCTCTAATTGTTTCAATATCATCATTAACCATCTTTATTCCCTCATCTACCTTGTCTGGCGATATTGAAGTGAATATTTGAAGGTCATCGGCGTATAGTTGATATTTACATTTATTCAAATTTGGAAAAATCTCTAATGAATATTGAAAAGAGAAGTGGGGCTAAGACACTTCCTTGGGGAACTCCATATTTTACAGGGAAGGTGTGAGAACGTTCATTATTAGGGCCCATCACTAATTGGTATCTATCATTCAAGTAAGAGTTAAACCATGAGATTACACTCTCTGAGAATCCAGCGTCGGCCATTTTTTTTTAAAGCATTGAGTGATTTACTGAATCAAAAGCTTTTTTTAAATCTATCAGCACCAGAACTGTCACCTTTCTACCATCTATTGCCCTTTTGACTTCTTCCGTCACTCTTAAGAGCGCCGATTGTGTACTATGGAATCTCTTAAAACCTGACTGGAATCCATCCATTAAGCCCTCCCTCTCCAAATAGGAAACCGTCTGATTATAGACTTCGCGTTCTAAAATTTTAGATAAAGAACATATGAGAGATATTGGCCTAAAGTCTTCTACAGTAGAGGCATTTGACTTTTTTGGAATAGGACGAACAATGGACGTCTTCCATATAGACGGATAGACTGAGCCCAACAGGGATAAGTCAAAGATATCCAATATTATTGGAAGTATATATGGAAGGGGGCTAATTTAAGGAATTTAAATGGTATTCCGTCGATGCCACATGCATTAGTTTTTACTTTTGTAAAATGGAATATAATGTTTTCTGTTGTAATGTTTGAAAAATAAAAATTATCGGAGTTGAATGAAACAGGTTCTCGGTCAACATCACAAGATGAAGTGGGAAATGCTGTAAAATAGTCGTTTAGCGCATTTATAACTTTAGCATCTCAGCGCGTAGGCTTGCTAGCAGCTCTTTGAGAATAGGTTATAAAATAAACATGAATTACCAATGTGTATTGGATATTAATATCATCATTTAAAATGGCTTCTTGTTTGATAAATGACATCTTTTTACTCATTTATAATGTTATAGCTCGACGGCAGGGCTAGTGGCCAGTAGGTTTTCCTCTAGGTCGGCTCCCGTGGCGGGATGATCACCAATTCCTTTATTTTCTTGGCCTGTTAATAGGTTATAAAATAAACATGAGTTACCAATGTGAATTGGATATTAATATGACATTTAAAATGTCTTCTTGTTTAATAAATGATGTCTTATGTTTAATTACTCTCTTCATGTTAGAGTTAGGCAGCAGGGTTAGGGGCCGGCAGGTTTCCCTCTAAGTCGGCTCCCGTGCCGGAATGAATCATCAATTTCTTTATAAAATGAAAGAGTGTGGATGCAGTCCAATAATTATATTAAGAATAACTCAAACTATTAGTTTATTTCTTGGACAGGTTTAACGGATGATATGTTTATATAATCAAAAAATTATTAAAATTTTTAATAATTTATTAGTTGTGGATATATAAGGGTCGGTCGAGGTGACACCATTTTGATAAAACACCTGGGGGGTTTGAGAAAAATCTCTATAATTGTACAATGACTCTTCTGTTATCGGTTGAAGAAGAATCACTGAGGGGCTCTCGATTGTCTGAGTTGCTAAAACAACCTTCTGGTCAGCAACTGGATCGTACCCAGATCCATCTATCAAGGGAAACCAGTTGAACTTTAAGGAGTTTGCAGTGGCAACCGGGAATTCCCACAGGGATCCAGACACTGGCTCCATCCACTGAGCGATACCCCCACAACAGACTCGGAGCATCCCTGCCTTTATAGTTATCGGAGAAAATAAAGAGCAATTTACAAGGGAGGGCAAAGTTTCTGTTACTAGATACAAGACTCCAGCTCTCTCTCCTCTGGCATATGGATCTTTGGTGATATACCTGGCCACCTTATCAGCCAAGTCTGGCGGCCCCAACTGAGCCCAACTTAGTTGATACAATTGACAGATCATCCTAGCTAGACTTGTGAGTCCATCTTCTGTCTGAGATCTTAGAGAGTCCAGCTCGTATCGGTAGATAGAGTAATCCATTGTGATCCTAAACTGTGGGGTGAAGAGATCAATTGACTGGACTGCGGATCTTTTAGGTCTGATCTCCAATCCCGCAGCATGCTCCTTACTTAATTGGAAAGATTTATTGGATTCGTCTCGCCTAATAGCTTTCCAGAAATTTTTATCGACAGGTAAATAAGTTCCTCCTCCTGTCATCAGGGAGATGAAATATCCTTCTTCACTGATAAGGATAGGAATTGTGCCTACTGAGCACAGTTGCGGAGGAGTTGGAGCTCTCAATGTAAACTGGTAGTGTCGAGAAAGAGCAGAGACTACGAGATCTTCCCCGGGTGTCTGGGAAATGAAACCGGGAAAAGTGTCAGAGATTTTTAGGGGGCAGTCTAGCTTTAATTTTGTGACATCGGCAACCCCTTGCAGATACAACCGTTTCGCTCCCGACTCATAATGAGTTCCAGCAGCCTCCCACAATCCAGGAGGAGATTTAATTGAGCCTAGGGGTGAAAGCACGACACTTACCCTAGTTCCCATAGTCCTAAGGAACTTCTTTCTTATGGTCCTCATCCAGGAGCATTCTACGTCGTCCTGATCCTTCGAGAGAGTTTCAATCGTTCCGAGAGGTTTGCTATCTAAGCTCTTTAGTGTCTCCACCTGGAACCCCAGATCTCTTCTGAGTTGGTTGACGTTTAGTAACTGGATCACTTTATCCCCGAAGAAATATACCTGACACTCATACTCCACTTCTTCCGTGTAGGTCAGATAGCCTTGAGACTTGGTCATAGACGGGTCTATCTTCCATAAATTAACTCCTAAAGTTGATAACTCTCCTCTGGAAGCCAGAGTTCTAATGCAATTGGGGGCAGGGGGATAGGGATATGATGCCACTGTCCGGTTGATTCTTCCCGCAAGAGGAACATCTGGGACTGCGGCCACAATCGAGACTAGTAGAATTGTGACAATCATTGTATTAGTTCTTGACAGATGCATTACTGTTTCGGCCCAACTCAACAGCCATCTTCAGAACTGGAAAAAAAGTACATAATATTATACATTTTATCAAAATATGATCATACAAACATGTATTATAATTAAGTTGAATAAAAAGTGTGAAAAGTCATATATGAATTGGTCAAAAATACTTTACATAAATCATTAATTTAATAGTCATTATATTTACCATAAAACATCCACACATAGTATTTGAATAGAATTATTAAATAAATGTCTAAAAACTGCGTTATAGTATGCACATACAGGCAAATTTATTAAAAATGTTTTAAAGTCAATCGTGTATCACGTGAGATATAAAATTATAACATGAAATTGACATTAATCATGGGCAGGTGCACCAATTCAATAAAAATCTAAAAAATCATATGTCAAACAACTTAATTATATAAACATATCATCCGTTAAACCTGTCCAAGAAATAAACTACTAGTTTGAGTTATTCTTAATCAATTTCTTTATTTTCCTGGCCTGTTAATAGGTTATAAATATGAATTACCAATGGGTATTGGATATTAATATGATCATTTAAAATGTCTTCTTGTTTGATAAATGACATCTTTTTACTCATTTATAATGTTATAGCTCGACGGCAGGGCTAGTGGCCAGTAGGTTTTCCTCTAGGTCGGCTCCCGTGGCGGGATGATCACCAATTCCTTTATTTTCTTGGCCTGTTAATAGGTTATAAAATAAACATGAATTACCAATGTGAATTGGATATTAATATCATCATTTAAAATGTCTTCTTGCTTGATAAATGACATCTTTTTACTCATTTATAATGTTATAGCTCGGCAGCAGGGCTAGTGGTCCGTAGGTTTTTCCTCTAGGAAATCCCGTGCCGGGATTTCTTTGTTTATTGACACAAAGGAGGTTAGTCTCCCTCGGGCTTATATAGCTCTCGTGTCTATGCTGGGGACAGATAACATGCTGATTTTTCAGAATTGCAACTTATTAAATTTTATAATAAATTGCAATTTTGCAGATCATATTGCCCTGGGAAGCTTCATGTGCCCTTGGTTCCCAGGTGGACATCGTATATTAGTTGATGTCAGCGCACACGTGCGTGTGACCTTGATCTGACCTCAGCATTTATTTGATATGTCAAGATTTTTATTTTTATCTATTTAATATTTAAAATTATTTAATTTTTAATATAATTCTTATAATAAATCTTAAAAATCTTTTATTTTTGAATTTGAGAATCTTTACCGTGTGTTCTGGTTTGATCTCACCGCTGCCACCAATGTTGTGGATGGTCGTTTCCACTGCTGTCCACCAATGTTGTGGTTCGTCGTCTTCCCAAATTCTGGGTCCCTGCTGTTGCTTAAGTACTTGCTGCCACCAGAGGATTTATACTTCCCCCAAAAGTAAAACTAGTTGATATGTAAAATTTGATTTAATTTTCGTTGTAAGATACAGTTGTTATAATATAAAAGAAAAGATAAAGATAACGAATAAAGAGTTGTTACACTTATTACATTCAAAAGATATATTCAAAAGTATAAATGAGAGATGTTACTTGTACGCATTCAAAAGGTATATTATAGAGTATAAGTGAGAGATGTTACATGAACACATTCTAATGGTATATTAACTCTTGCTCGCTCTCTGAGGGTTTATATAGCCCCCTTTGTCACCTTGCGGCGACGATTTTGAGTGGACTTTGTCCATTACGAATCTTCTTCTCATCAGAAAATATTTCTGATGATTTTACAATTAATATATTAATTTTTCACATAATCTAGCAAGGGTTTCGGATTCCTGTCCCCTGGGTATCCGGTCATGATACCTGACACCGGACACGCGCCTATGTAAAATGAAAGAGGAATTTATTTATTAAATTCCTTACTAGAGACGACACGTGTTCGTCAGGGCAAAGTCTAGTTTTTAATTCCTTTTTAATTGTGTAATAAATAATGATTTATTTTGCGATAAACAAAACTATTAATTAATAGTTCTTTTTAATTGCTTGAAACAGGACTCTTCTTTATATAAGGTAAATGATTCATACTTGTCATTCCGGAGAGAGAGAGAGAGAGCAAGTCAATGACTAATGTAATATAAAATATTTCTAATATGATAATATTATTCATTTCATATGTATGGATGGTGGCATCCTGATTCCTTAAATTTTATATATATTTCTTTATATTTATGAGCCACAACAGCTATTTAGAGAATTTTTATATTAAATTTTAAGGAATTTAGTTTTTAATTAAATAAAAACAAACAGATCCATTGCCCTCGGACTTGGCGTAGTTGGTAGCGCCCCTGTCTTGTATACCAAGGGTCGAGGGTTCGGATCCCAGGCAGTCCGATGATTTTATTTAAGCCATTTTGGATACCAAATGGCTTAAATAAGAATGCCTGGACCCCAATATATATATATATATTCATAATAACGGTTATCGTATAAAATCTTATATGGACCCTGTTATGCAATAGTGTGTCAAGCGCCAAAAAATTCAAAATTGAGTTAAGCACGGAATATTGTTTCAAATGCTAAAATTAATAGTAATTTTTATGAAATATGACCTAAAAAAATTTATATTTAATGTTACTTGCACAATTGACAAAAAAAAATCTCTATATAATCCAATGAAAACAAGAAACTTTATTGTTAATTTTCTCAAAACTCGGTAGCTGGCGCTTGACACACTAATGCGTAACAGGGTCCATATGGCCTAAGTTGCCGTAAAGACTGTGAATGTTTGTGTGAGTGGGGAAAAAAGTGTGAGTGTTTAAAAAAATAAAAAAGTTGCCTGTAAATCAGAATAAATTGACTGCACCTGCAAACAACCATCTGCCAAAAGCAACAAAGAAAACTTGTATTAATGTTTTTGTATTCTGTTTATTGTATATCAATGTATTTTGTACAATGTTCAAAAGTGCCTGGCCAACAGCCAAAAATAAATAAATAAATAAAAGCAACCCTTTGTTCCCTTAAATCAACTACCCAAAGAGAGGGGAAACTACCCCTTGGGGCCCATGATAAAGTGTAACGAGTTTCATCGGTCTCAAACGGCTCGTTCCATAAATACTCGCTAAACCGGGACATTAAAAAATTAATTGTAAGTGATTTCTAGTTTATAAATTAAAATAAATAATTTATCAGTTAAAACCATTGATTTTTAAAAAGTAATTAAAAAAATAAGGAGTTTAATTCGAAATGATCAGAGCATAGGCTACTTACAATTAGTTTGTTTTATGGAGCGCTCTTTTAGGCTAGGGGCACACGGTTAGTTTTTAATTGAAAAAGAGTTTACTGAACATTAATTACGAGAATGTTTTTTTCTGGGCTGCTGAGACCATTTAGTGGTTTGATTATATTTATATCTCTTAAATTGATCTATACCGATGTTTACCGGGGGACGTTCAACACGCTGATTCGGGGTCACCCAGCCCAGGTTTCGCCGAGCTTGCCAATACGGCTTTTAATTTAAATTTTGTTCAAAATATTTTCCTCTAACTAGCCGATGTAAAAAACCAACCAATTAATTTTATTTGAATTTGTTTAATGGAAAAGAGGATGCAGCCAAATAATAGAGCCTCTATTCAGTAACGAACACTCTTTATTAGGAACGTTTCGGCTGGGATCAACCCTGCCATCTTCAGCCTTCAAAGCTAGAAAATTATAATACATTCATTTATCAAATTTTTCTCATATTAACATGAATATTATAATAATAAATAAACTTACAGTATATTTATATTTTTCATATATAAATAGAGTTGTCATGGTATAACAATACAAGTTGATTGCATTATAGGTCGAACGAATGTATTATTTTCTTAATACCAACAAGTGATAACATGAAGGTTGAGCTTATAATAATATAAAATTTAAACATATGATTTATTTAAATAAAATTTTTTCCTTAAATTGAATTAAAAAGAATATTCAAAAATAGCAAAATAGGATACTTCTAAGATGTTACAATTTTTTATTTATGGATAATTTTTTTATATAATACAATTCAAATCTCATTGCTCAAATTAGGTGAATGTTTATTTTTTTATTTTAGGAACCGACCGAATATTCGGTTTCGGTTACGGTTTCGGCCAGTTTCGGCCAAAAATCATGGTTTCGGCCGTAGTTTCGGTTTCGGTCAAAAAGTAGCCGAACCTTTCGGCCGGCCGAAACCAGAGTCTGAAAAAATGGGATGAGACTCGCATGCAAAAAAAAAAAAAAAAAAAAGGTCAAATAATTTGCACTTGAGGGAGAAAAAAAATTTAGTCTCCCTAAAAAAAAGGTAAAATGATTTTCACCGAAGGGAAAAAAAAATTCAAAAAAAAAAAAGATAAAATGAAAAAAAATTTTTATAGAAAATACAAGTTTCGGTTTCGGTTACGGTTTCGGCCGAAACTGAGGTTGAGGCCGAATATTCGGTTTCGGTTTCGGCTGAAAATCTTGTTTCGGTCGGACCCTAATTATTTTCTTAATACCAACAAGTGATAACATGAAGGTTGAGCTTATAATAATATAAAATTTAAACATATGATTTATTTAAATAAAATTTTTTCCTTAAATTGAATTAAAAAGAATATTCAAAAATAGCAAAATAGGATACTTCTAAGATGTTACAATTTTTTATTTATGGATAATTTTTTTATATAATACAATTCAAATCTCATTGCTCAAATTAGGTGAATGTTTATTTTTTTATTTTTTTATAAAATACAACTATATATTTACTAATCATTGTTGTCACACAGAAGGGCAGCATAGAAATTACTCAATCCCACACAGTCTGTTTGGAAGTTTAAAGCCCTATTACCATATTTTTTAATAAAGCATTTTTCAGCTATTAGCCTTTTTGCAGTGTTATTCTCCACAGAGAGAGTTACCACATTATTAAAATCAAATTTTTTTTTTTTTTTTTTTTTTTTTTTTTTTTTTTTTTTTTTTTTGTGCCCTGTCTCAAAAGCATGCGTACTGAGAGCCGTCGTTAATTTTTTAAGTTTTACGCTACTCTTATGTTCTGTGATTCTGACCCCCTGATATCTGCCAGATTGGCCAATATAAACACTAGAGGGCTGTGGGCAATCTAAACAATTGATTAGATATATAGTGTTTTTGATTTTATTTTGTGGTACGCTATCTTTATTATTAAACAGGAAAGATATATTTTTTTGTTGTTTTTGAGCTATTTTTATATTAAAATTATGTAATAATTTTATTATTTTTTCAGACACATAAGGGATATATGTCAACGAGAAATACATGCTTTGAGTATTAATATTTGTAACATTTCGCCCTCTCACATTAATACTTTTATTAACATATTTCATTTGGTAATTATATATGACCTTACTGATAACATGATTAGGGTAACAATTTCTTTTAGCGGCTTCTCTAAATGTTTCTAAATTTTTTTGATGAAATTTTATATCACTCAATTCATAAATTCTTCTCAAGAAATAATTTAATGTATTTAATTTATAAGCAATTGGTAGATTTGAGTAATAATTAGTGAATCTTCCACTATCTGAGGGTTTTTTATATACATCAAAATCTAATAAGCCATTTTGTCTTTTTAGAATCAGAAGGTCTAGGAAGGGTATGCTATTGTTATATGTCATGTTATCAGTAAGGTCATATATAATTACCAAATGAAATATGTTAATAAAAGTATTAATGTGAGAGGGCGAAATGTTACAAATATTAATACTCAAAGCATGTATTTCTCGTTGACATATATCCCTTATGTGTCTGAAAAAATAATAAAATTATTACATAATTTTAATATAAAAATAGCTCAAAAACAACAAAAAAATATATCTTTCCTGTTTAATAATAAAGATAGCGTACCACAAAATAAAATCAAAAACACTATATATCTAATCAATTGTTTAGATTGCCCACAGCCCTCTAGTGTTTATATTGGCCAATCTGGCAGATATCAGGGGGTCAGAATCACAGAACATAAGAGTAGCGTAAAACTTAAAAAATTAACGACGGCTCTCAGTACGCATGCTTTTGAGACAGGGCACAAATTTGATTTTAATAATGTGGTAACTCTCTCTGTGGAGAATAACACTGCAAAAAGGCTAATAGCTGAAAAATGCTTTATTAAAAAATATGGTAATAGGGCTTTAAACTTCCAAACAGACTGTGTGGGATTGAGTAATTTCTATGCTGCCCTTCTGTGTGACAACAATGATTAGTAAATATATAGTTGTATTTTATAAAAAAATAAAAAAATAAACATTCACCTAATTTGAGCAATGAGATTTGAATTGTATTATATAAAAAAATTATCCATAAATAAAAAATTGTAACATCTTAGAAGTATCCTATTTTGCTATTTTTGAATATTCTTTTTAATTCAATTTAAGGAAAAAATTTTATTTAAATAAATCATATGTTTAAATTTTATATTATTATAAGCTCAACCTTCATGTTATCACTTGTTGGTATTAAGAAAATAATACATTCGTTCGACCTATAATGCAATCAACTTGTATTGTTATACCATGACAACTCTATTTATATATGAAAAATATAAATATACTGTAAGTTTATTTATTATTATAATATTCATGTTAATATGAGAAAAATTTGATAAATGAATGTATTATAATTTTCTAGCTTTGAAGGCTGAAGATGGCAGGGTTGATCCCAGCCGAAACGTTCCTAATAAAGAGTGTTCGTTACTGAATAGAGGCTCTATTATTTGGCTGCATCCTCTTTTCCATTAAACATATCAGCTACAGCCACGTTCTATTATTCAATTTTATTTGAATTTCCTTTCTCGTCGAGTTCCCGCATGCGCATTCAAGTTTTATACATCCGCCATAGTTTTATACAGTTTTATCCGCAATTTTTGTATAAAACTGCAAAATCATGTATAAAACCCAACGGAGCTCACAACGAGTCGAATATTTTTTTTTTCTCTTTATTCTCGGTCTTCTGCGAAATATTTTGTGAAGTGGCCCTATTGTCATGTAAAGTTAGCAATTTTAGACTTAGAATATAAAAATAAAAAGCTAATTACACATTAAATAAAAATTCTGTTCCTGTCTATTTCTATTATGTCAAAAAAAAAAGTTAATTTTTTTATTTTAATAAAACGATGAGTGAGATTGATAATAATTATTTGGATGTAGACGATGACGATGAATCTCCGATACATTTTATGGCCAGGAAACCCAGTCCAAAAAAACTTTTGAATATTTATTCGGATTCTTCATCCGATTGTAATCGTGAAAATATTACATCAACAATAACAAACTCAGTACGAAAGAAAAGAAGTCGAAATCCTAGTAAATGGGCACGCAATATCCAAAAGAGTAGGAGATTAAAAGGCTTGGAGTACGTAAATAGAAGTGGGAATTTAATACCAGCAAAAAAGTTTGTTGACATTATATGCCAATGTCGTCAAAAGTGTAATGATAAAATTACATCTAATGAAAGAGAAGAAGCAATGGAGGCATTTTATAATTTAGCAAGTCAACGTGAACAAAACAATTTTATAAAGAGTTGCACTCAAGTTAAAGAAATACAAAGAAGACGTCCAAAAAATAACAGCAAAGCACCAAGATCTCGTTCGTTTATTTATTTTTTCAGAAAAGGTGGACAAAGTGATGGTGGTATTCCAGTTTGTAAGAAATATTTTAGAGATACTTATCAGATAAGTGATGGACGAATTTATGACATTTGTTGTAAAGAATCTTGTGAAAATAAAAACATTGATGATTTACCAACTAGTTGAGCTTATTTTTTTTATTTTTTTTTTTTTTTATTTATTCAAACATGTACATAGGGCGATTAATGAACAGTTGCTAGAAAATAAGCTTATCGAACCAATAACTAACAAATCTATATCTTTATTCATTCCTACAAGACCCTATAACTTTATCAAAACAATAGCATTTAAGAATATTGGTTCGACATTTAATATCGAACTTTCTAGGAACCGTACATGTACATAAGACTGGTTGAAACAAAATTACGAATTTGTAAAACTTATGATTAGCACACGTTAAGTTGTCGAAAAACTTATCAAGTGTATCATATACTAATTAATTTTTAAGAGAAAATGCAAAAGTCCAAGATGATTTTATTTATATAAAATAAAGAGAGGAAATAGAAGATTCGTTAAATCCTTAGCTTGATTGTATCGTGTTTGTCAAATCGTATTGCCTGAAACTGTGAATCTCAGGAAAAAAATATAAATATGAAGGCCTCAGTGGAAGATAGTCATTAGCCACAAAATATTAGTTTCGAGATTTTGACAAATTAAAGTTTGACTAAAATCTGTAAGGCAGCCGCTTAATCTAGAATAACTTTCTTTATAAAAGTATGGCTTTATTCGCCGGAAAAAAATTTGAGGGTAAATACAGTTTTTATTTATCAAAAAAAAAAAACACAATAGAGAATGAATAGGTAGGTCCATACTTGATTAAAAAAATAATATTATAGTTGAAATTTTAATATTTGAAGGTTTATTACTTCTAAATTAACCGTCGAATATTAAAATTGATATTTTCTCTTTCGTCTCCTTATAATTTACAATAATTTAGAATGAATACACTTATTTAAAGAATACACAGTATTTAAGAAAGAATACATACATTTGATTTAAGAAAACTTAAAAAAATTCCTCCCTATCAGTACCAAATCAAAAGAACCAGACTCTTCATTTTCATCCCCCTTATTCCCAGAAGTCCTTTGAACGTGAAAGAAATGTTCATTCCCTCCAGATTTCGACGCCGTTTTGCTGTGGCTTATGACTATCTTTACTTTTCAAATCATCACTAGCTAGCTGGCCAAGTAAAGAACTTCCACCTACCAAATGCAGCCATTTATTGTAAATTCAAAGAACTTCTTTGTGTGGTGTAAAGAGGGATATGCAAAGAATACAATGGCATGAATATCTCAAAAACGACAAAATGGTGGCTTATGACTATCTTCCACTAAGCCCTTCATATACTATTAATGCCAAAATAAAGTTTCATTTGAAATCTTAATCCTATTTTAAACAGAAAGTGTCTCCCGAGGTTTTTTTTTCACTCAATCACAAGAATGTGCGTTCGCTCTTTATCTCGCCAGTTGAATCTTTTAGATGGACCATCACTTTTATTTCTTTACTCTCCACCTTATCTTTTGAAAATAAATTCAATTAGACGTTAAATTTATGTGAAAAACTCGAAAAACATTAAGAAGTGAGAAGTGCTATTTGAAAATGTTTCAATTAAGGAATTTCATTCTACCAGAACATCAAGAACACCAAGGAGGGGACATTATTTGTTTTGTTATTGTGATTGAATAATATTTAGTGACAAAACAGTAAATAAAAAAATTTGGTGTGACTGTCGCACAATAATCGAAAGTTGTGTTCTGTGCAGGGCTGTAACTAGCTTTTTTAGGGCCCCTATATTTTTTGGAAAAAAGTAAAACTATTAAAAAAAAACTCGTAAAATTTTTTCTGTTTACCACCTATTTTCAATTCTATGATTTTATGCAGCGGCGTAACGTACATCCTCGCAAACCCCCGATGCGGGGGGGGGCAGTCAAGTGTATCAGAAAAATTTAAAATATTTCTTTTTCTGATATCAGGGATCATTAAAAAGTTTAGTTTTTTTTATTATAAATTTAAAATCTATAAAAAAAATTAAATATTTTTAAATAATTTTTCTTTTATCTGATGAATTATTTAAAACTATATATTAAATAAAAGATTTATGTTAAATATTATATACAATGTGTAATTTCAGGGTTATTTTAAATAAAATTATTTTATATATATATTTTATTTTAAAATCTCAAATAAAATTTTTGTAAAGAAAATTCAATTAGCAATTTCGTTTTAGTGCCCGCTAGATATATGGGCCCTGTTGCACCTGCCTAGTTACGGCCCTGGTTCTGTGCTTGTCACACCAAATTTTTCGTGTCGACATATATTTAGTTTCCGTCGGAATTCAAGATCAAGGTTCAAGATGTAATAATATTTATAAACATAGGGAAAATATTTATATTTTGTTACCATGGCAACCCTTTCCTATGAAGTACAAGAGTAAAGTGGTCTTCAGAAGATTTCAATGGCAAAATGAGAATATACATTTTAAAGAGCATCTAATAAATAATTGATTTATGAATTTAAAAAAAAAAAATCGTGGGAACGAATTTTAAGAAAATCGAAAAAATACACCAGTAAAGTACTAGTACTTTTTGGGCGATTTTGATAAAAAGCTTCGTGTTACTTAAATATAAAATTTCAACTCCTAGCTCAATTCCTTCATGCTTTAAATTGAATCCCGACAGACAGATCATATTGCAAAAACCTCTTTTTTTTATTCAGGGGACCTCAAAACGTGTACCGTATATCCATCAAAATCTCGACATCGAATTTTTGACATGAATCCATTATTTTCTCTCTATATATTAACATATATATAGAGGTGAGAGAAAGTAAAAATTTTATTAAATCTATAATATTGTTTTTTTATTTCTTTAATAAATTTATCAAGGTTATATTGCATTATTTTTTTTACATTTTTTATTTACATTAAAAAAAATCATTTGCGAAGAGTGGCGTCATTTCAACTTTTTCTTGGGGGAGGGGGGCAAATTTTTTTTTTACAAACTTTTTTTTATTAAAATTTACTTACAAATAGGTACTCAAATTTGGTCAAAATGTACAGCTTCTCTGCTGCGTAGATATATTTTGGAATATTTTATTTACCCTGCAAATGCCCCCCCCCCCCCCAAATGATTCCACTGTTTGCGGGTGTACAAACACAAATTATTTTTGAATATAAAATTATCTTAAAAAAGAAATTTAAAATGTCAAATTTATAAGTATAAATGTACTGAATCTTGTTTTTGTTTGAATTTGATGAATTTTATTTGAACTTTCCTTTCTCGACGGAGCACCCGAGTTATTTACGTAAATTACAGTTATTTACGAGATTTTTGTAAATAACTGCAAAATTGTCTAATTGTTGGCAATATGATATTAAAATTTTAGAAATCGCCAGCTAACTTGCTAGTGCATATTCAAATCGTTAAAAATAAATTTAAATCAAATAGTAAAAGTGAGATATAAATAAATTAATTAAAACAATTTTATTTTAATGTGTATTTTGTTATTAATATTATATTTGGCCAAAGGACCTGATTTTGACAGAAGCCTTTTTCTTTTAAAAAAACATTCACACTTTTTTCCCACTCACTCTCACATCCACACACACATACACACAGTCTTTTCGGCAACTTAGGCCATTTAAAACTTAAACGATATTCATAATTAATTAATATATATTTATTGGGGTCCAGGCATTCTTATTCTTACTTAAGTTGACAGATGTCGAGGTTGGGGCATGGAGTTGAGCGACAGGCCTGCCGCCTGGTGTCATCTGATGCAACGACCCCCCTGCAATAGAACACTGCGCTTTTTGGATGTCCTTAGCGACGAGGTCGGAGTCTCACGTCACTCAATGCTTTTTGTTTGGCTTAGATTCTTGAATCGTCTCACGCCTGTATCCATTAGAACTGCTTGCCTTCAATTTGTATTTGTATCTATTTCAAATTAATTAATTAATCACCTCCCTTTTATATTTCTATCATGGAGGATATCTTGGCTAAAGTCCTCGTGGCCGACAACAACGTGATTGCTCAGGTAAACACGATCACTAATTAAACATTATTGCCAGTATTTCTCCGTCTTGTTTAATTTATTTAAACTAATCTTTAATAATATTTTGTTTAGGGAACTAAAGAATTAAGAGAAGCTTTTAAGAACCCAGAAGTGATCCCAGCCCTTTGCAACGTGGTCGGAGTGTCCACTAATCCTCAAATTAGACAATATGCTGCAGTTTTACTTCGCAAAAGGCTTTCAAAACCAAAACATTGGAATAAACTTCCTGAGGAAGTCAAAAAAGGGTTAGATTTATTTTTTTATCAAATTAATTTTATTGACACTTTAATAGTGCATTTTTCGTTTCTCTCTTGCATGACCGGCAAATTGAATTATTTGAAAGAATATTTCTAAAGATTAATTTGTTAAAAAATATCTTCTAGATTTAGAAGAGTAAAACACAGAAATATTAAGAAAATTCATTTTCAACAAAATTTAAAATAAAAAAAATGATATTTATTTAGTTTACAAAATATTATTTTACCATTAAATTTATTCTTTATTTTAAAAATTAAAATGAGTAGACTTTTATTCTGTTTTTCTTTTTTTTTTTTTTTTTTTTTAAATTAACTGGAAATCTTAAATTGAAATGGATTAGTCATCCTCTAAGCATCTTAATCGAACTCACTATACTCTCGCCGTCATTTAGCTATTCTTATTCAGTCTCGTTATATATAGAGAATACAGATCTACAATATATTATTAATTTAAAATCTAATAAAAGGCTACTTTAAATCCAAACAAATGACAAAATATCTTGGTGTCTGTCTCTTTGTTTCTAAATTTTATATTTTTTTGATAACTGTAATAGTAATTAATTAAAAAGCGATATTAATAACTCACCTTTTAATTAAAACTTGTTAAGAGGGTTGCATTGAATTCTATTTGAAGAATCTGCAAGAAGGAAGCCTCTATTGATTAAACAGACTTTAAACAAAGCGTTTCGGCGTAGTGCTGATTCAAAAAATGCCATCAGTTTTGCCCAATCAGGCATAGTTTTAAAGATATAGAGAAAAATAAATTTTAATAGAAAATTGCTCTAAAGTGGCTCTAATTTTGAATTTTCAAGATGTTTTAACGAGTCACCCCTTAAAAATATGCAGATAGTTAAAAAACAGAAATATTACTATCCTACTCGGAATATTTCTGTTTTTTAATTATCTGCATATTTCTAAGGGGTGACTCGTTAAAAAATTCAATTTTATGATAAATATTTATCATAGAATTTTCTTGAATCGCATATGCCTTAGAAGTTCTTGGGTATGCTTGGGAGAGCGCTGACATCTGACTTTGATAACTATTTTGTTCATAATTTAATGTACAGGGCCCGTATTTGTTTAATATTTTTTAAAATAATAAGATGTATTTAAATTTTTGGAATTCTATAGTATATTAACAAATTTTTTTTTAATTTTTTTTGTGGGGGGGGGGGGGGGTAGGGCGACATTCTTGTACCTGCAAGGGGACGCAAGTCAATGTAGTTAAGCCTCTGGATATAAACAGGGCCGTTCCTGGCGGGCGTGCACTCCGTGCCAGCACGGAGGCGCCAGTCCCAAAGGGCGCCGGAGGCGCCTTCCAAAGGGCGCCGGAGGCGCCTTCCAAAGGAAGGCGAAGACGAAAAGCCAAAGGGCGACTGAGGCGCAAAGCCAAAGGGCGACGGAGGCGCCTTCCAAAGGACGGCGGAGACTCAAAGCCAAAGGGCATTTTCGTGCCTGGGTCATTGGTCCGTCGCAAGTGAGAAAAATGTATTTCAAAAGAATTGGCTGCCAATCATTTGAAATAATTGGCGTAACTATATTGAATGGCGCCCCCCGCGGGTTCAAGAATGTCGCCCCCCTCCAAAAAAAAAAAAAAAAAAACATTGTTAAATAAATGTAAATTTTAAATAGTTTTTTTATTTAAAAAAATAAAAGGGGAATGAATGACTTCCCCGAGACTTTCTCGTATATTCTTTTGGAATTATATCTGGGTGTGTGTGAACACGGCAAGCAGCCAGATCGATGAAATTTGGTATATACTCCTTACACTAAAATTGTAGATTGCCAATATCTTCAAAAGGGAATGAGATATTCAAGAAATTTTTTTTTCTAAATAATCTGCATGAAATGGGCTTTAATTTAGTAAAATAAAAATTTTGTGTATTTTGTTCCCTCTATTTCTAAAGTCCATTGCAAGTTTAAATATATAGTTTTACATGTTAAAAAGGTTTCAAGGGCAAAATGAAAATATACATTTTAAAGAGCATCTAAAAAATAATTGATTTATGAATTTTAATAAAAATCGTTGGAGGGAATTTTGAGAAAATTGAAAAAAACTGAAAAAGTACATCAGTAAACTACTAGTACTTTTTGGCCGATTTTGTTCAAAAGCTTATTTTGAGTGTCCGAAAGGGTGCCTAACTTAAATATAAAATTTCAACCTCCTAGTTCAATCCTTTTATGCTTTCATTTAAACCAGTGGTTCCCAACCTGGGGGCGATTTGGGTTTTCAGGGGGGCGATAAATAAGCGGGGGCGATGAATAGTCAAAGGGAGAAAAATTATTAGTTTACTAAAATTTAAAAAAATAAAAATCAAAGAGAAAAAAATTTCCTATTTACAGAATGGTCAGGATAAAAGAGGACAAAATATTATCATAAAAAGAAGATAATTCCAATCCAGAATTGAAACGTCACTTTTAGCTCAAATCCTAAATTTCAATTAAAAAAATCATTTTTTTGAATTTTTTTTTCCTCAGAGGGCCCGGGCCCTTTAAGCTCAAATCAAGTTTGATCTTTTTCACGACTCAGAATAGCTAAAAACGCAGATTTCAGTGGCTAATTTTCAAAAAATTTTCCATATCCCAAGATTCCCCCGGAAATCCTCTGTTCAGATCTGATCTCTATAAATTATTGTTGCTGTGGTAATTTTTTTCGTCAACGAAAACTCAAAAACTATTTGTTCAATTGTTTTGAAATTTTGCACACATAAACTTGGGGTAGAGATCAAGAACTGAAAAGCTTTTGGTAAACATCGGACCATTAGGGGGGGCTCTAGGAGGGGAACAAAAATTTTTTTCTTACATAACCTATAATTTTTTTTTATATATTCAGAAACTAGACTTCCTCCCGAGTAAAATGATATATAACATGTATAACATCGGACCAATAGGGGGGGCTCTAGGGGGGAACAAAAATTTTTTTCTTACATAACCTATAATTTTTTTTATATATTCAGAAACTAAACTTCCTCCCGAGTAAAATGATATATAACATGTATAACATCGGACCAATAGTGGGGGCTCTAGGGGGGACAAATGTTTTTTTTTTCTTGAATAGTGGGTGGGCAAAATTGTGCGCTCGGCTTAGTCCGACCCTTTATTTTATTTTCCTTCTCTATGAAAAAGAGGATAGTGATAGTTCGCGTGGAGGAAAGAAAGAATTATCAAAATCTAAGCTACCGTACCATTCGCCAAACTTGAAAATCAGTACAGGTGTAATCACTTAAAAAATTTTTTTTTCATAATTTAGTTGGGGGGGGGGCGCCAAAAATAACCTGGCACGGAGGCGACAACTTACCCAGGAACGGCCCTGGATATAAACGTTTTGAGGTCCCTGAATCCAAAAAAGTGGGTCCCGCAAATCGGTCTGTGTGTGTGTTCACTTTTAAGCATGAAGGAAATGAGCTACGAGGTTGAAATTTTATATTTAAGTTAGGCAACCCCCCAAGTCTTGAAAAAAAAGCTTTTGAACAAAATCGGCCAAAAAGTACTAGTAGGCTACTTTACTTATGTACTTTTTCAGTTTTCTCAAAATTCGCTCCAACGATTTGGTTTAAAATTCACAAATCAATTATTTTTTAGATGCTCTTCATTTGGAAATTGACTTGTTAGACAGATAGTGTCCATAAGCGAATCATTCAAAAATTGCCTATGTGATTACTAGGCCTATCCTTCAAATTTTTAACATGAATCCAATATTTTCTCCCTCTATATATTAACATATGTATATATAGAGGTAAGAGAAAGTAAAAAGTTGAGTTATAATATCTCTTTTTTAATTAAGTTAATATATTTTCCAAAGCACACCATGGTTTCTATAAGACCTTTCATTAAACAAGAACTAACCACACTCACCATAAACAAGAACTAAGACCCCCTTCCTTCAATTTAACCAAATTAAGTTTAATATATAAATTTTTTGAAATATTATATAATATAGTATACTTTAATTTTTTTTTTTTTTGTTTATCTAAATATCTCGCGCCACCCCTTAGCCAATCACGCGGCACGCTTCGGTGCCGGGGTACACCGGTTGGGAACCACTGATCTAGACCATTGATTATTTTAAATATGTATCTCAATTTATGAATTTATTTATATTTGAATGAATGAATATATATATTTTAGTAATTTGTAAAAAGTAGACTGACTCGCTGAAGGGGTCACAAACAACTACTGTACTTTGATTTTCCTGCGAAATTCAGGCTCAAAATATTTCTGTCTTTTCATCATATTTTCATTATAAGTGATTTTTATTTCAATTTACATTTTGCCAAAACATTATTTTTCTTTAAATTCCATTTGAACTGTTTAAAAGATAATTTAGATATTTGCATTAATTAGGCCAAAGTTCAAGGATAGTTTAGTCTGATATTTATTTTTACTTTTTTTAATTTAAAGCTATTTTCGGCCTTTATGGCCATTATAACTATAATTGTATTTAAGAAAAATTCAGTATCGATGGCTTGAACAGCCTTAAACCTCGGGGTCACTTGGCCAGAGGTTCAAAGCGTCTTGGCCATGGTCTTTAACAACAGAGATCTTGGCGGACCTCCGGCCAGGCCCTGTTTGACTAAAGTATATTGTTGTAAAATTACAAATAATAATTGAAATCGAAGGAATCAAGGGAAAAGAAAATATTCTAAGAGACTAATTAAAAATAAAATCAAAACACCGGTTAACACGATTTTTGTTTCTGACTTCTGCATATGAAATTTTCGTTTCTTCTACGCTAAAAATAAAGAGAAAAATAATTTTTTTGATCAAAGTTTGCTTTTGTAAAAACTAGAGCAATTTTTCGAATTTTTGAGAAAAATCACTGATTTGCATACTTCTTTTATAATTTTATTTTAAATTACGATTAAGATTGTTTTTGCTAAACATCAGAGCCTTTTAATTTAACATTTGTGATAAACAATAGCATATAAATGTAAAATAACAAAAAATCAAGTTTAAAAATGAATATTTTTTATATTTCTTTTGTTTGTACAGGGGTTAGACTCCGGACATATAAACAATATTTATTTATTAATCATGTGTTGAGCCACCATTTGCTTTTAGAAATTTTCACAGGTTATTTGGGAGACTCTAGGATCTATCCAAAGTTTTTGACCTCGAGGACCATGTTCTAACTTGGGGGAATTTTAGGACTTTTTTCAGTTTTCATTTTGTTTTCTATCTCGTAAACTAAGCATATCTTGTGCACCATAGTACAATACATAGTCGTAGAGCATTAAATTTGCTAAAATTTGGTAGTTAAAACGAATGTGTAGACCCAATATTACCCGAGTTAGGGCCGATCAAAGTTGGACAAAGTTTCTCGAAATGTAAAAAATAGAAAATTCGTTCGGCCGTATCTCGGATAATACCTATTGAGTTTACAAATTCGATTCATCAACCAAATTTTAACAAATTTAATACTCTAGAATTTTGTATTGTACTATGGTGCACAAAATATGTTTAGTTTGTGAAATAGAAGCGAAAAACTGAAAATCGTCCAAAGTTTCTCGAAATGTAAAACAAATAGAAACTTTGATCGGCCGTATCTCGGTTACAAATTCGTTTTATCAACAAATTTTAGCAAATTTAATACTCTATTTGTATTATAATATGGTGCACAAAATATGCTTAGTTTACGAGATATAAGCGAAAAACTGAAAAATGTTCACAAATTCTGGGGGGTTTCACCCCCCCCCCCCCTTCAAGCATACTTGAAAAGCAAAAAATGAAAATTTAAGTTATTTTCGGAGTCTAGAACCAGAATTCCAGCATTAGAAGAGAAACAAAAAAAAAAAATTATTGACATGTATAAGCTTAATTTATTATTATTTTTCCAGGATCAAAGAAGGAATTTTACAAGCTCTAGTACACGAGTCTGAGAAATTTGTTAAAAATGCCATAGCCCAATTTATAGGAGTGATTGTTAAACATGAAGTTACCAATTCATCCTGGCCTGAGATTTTACATTTTATTAATCAGATGACATCAAGTGAGATGCCAGCAGACAAAGAAGTAATTCTCTCTTCTCTCTCAAGCAGAAATAAATAAATAAATAAATCAAAATGTTTCTCTTATTTTCAGCTTGGCATGTACACACTTAGTATAATTACCGACATTTCGCCTGAGTCATTTGAACCAAATTTAGAACTCTTCTGCTATTTATTTCATAAAATGTTCAAAGAAGTTCCTGATAAATCATCGCTCATCATTTATTATACAGTTATGACTATGATTTATATCCTACAAATTAGTCATGGAAACGACAAGGTAATTATTTACTATTTAATTACTAAATATTTTCACTCGTTTAATTTATCCATTTATTATAATTTATTTCTTTTTTTTAAACATTTAATCTGATCAGAGCCAATCAAGTGCCTTGCATTCTTCAACTGCCTCTTGCTCTGCTACGTCATATTTCGCCAATTATAAATAAATTTTTTGTCACTCATAATTGTCTCATATCACATTTTATTGACATTAAGGTCTCACTTTCAAATATCAATTTCTTTTATTCTCTCGAATTTTCTCTATTAAGTCCTCACTATACAGGAGAGGAAAGGGGCGGGGGGGGGGCAATTAACTTACATGGCATTAACTTTTGAAAATGATTTCGGGCATATGGCCACCGCGGCTGTTGTTGACAAAGCGCATTCTGTACGAGCAATTTTGAGCCACTTTCGAGCACTGCTGGCCGTATGTCACGAATAACACAGCAATGTTGGCCTCCAAGGCGTCAATTGTTGCTGGTTTATCAGAACTTCACGTACCCCCAAGAAATAATCGAGAGGTGTCAAATCGCACGATCTTGGAGACCACTTGACAGGTCCATTTCTCGAAATCAACTTTTCGCCAAATTTTGATTTCAATAAGTCGATGGTTGCGGTCGCCGTATGGCATGTAGCGCCGTCCTGTTGAAACCACATTTCGCCCGGATCAATGTCATCCATATTTACAAACAAAAAATCATTGATCATGGTGCGGTAAAGATCTCCATTGACCATAACGCTAGCTCCGGCCTCTTTTTTGAAGAAATAAGGTCCGATGATGCCACCACCTTGTAAACCAGACCAAACGGTGCATTTTTCTGGAAGTAATGGAGTCTCTAGGGTTTCTTGTGGTTTGGTCTCACTCCCTATGCGGCAATTTTGATTATTAAGAAAACCGTCAAGCCAAAAATGAGCCTCATCGCTGAACACAATTTGGCGATAAAACGACGGGTCAGTTGCCAGCTGCTTTATAGTCCAATCGGCGAAAGAACGACGCATATCATGGTCTCGTGGCTTTAAATCCTGCACCAGCTGGATCTTTTACGGGTGTAGGCCAAGATATATAGTATCTTGAATTCTAATATATCGGCGGAAACTAAACATATGTCAACACATAAAAATCTGGTGTGACATGCACAGTACAAACTTTAACAAAAAGTGTTAAAATAAATATCGTGGAGATAATAATAAAAAATAAATTTGAATTAGAGACGTGAAAAATAAAAACAAATTTACTCTCTTTGTCAGAATTTATTTAAAAAAATAATTAAATTCCCATCCACCAACTCCTCCGAGAAAATTATTAAATTATTTTTTGCGAATATTTGATGTGGAGTCTAAATTTATTTGTCAGTTTATTAATTCCCCCGTATTTTGTGTGCATCTTATATCTAGTATCTCTTTCCTTAAATAATAAATAAATTCCGACTGTGTTGTTCGTCTGAATAAATTTCCTCTCCGTTTCTTTGTCTGACAGATGGTAGAAACATACAACTCGCTGGTACCTGAGGTGATGCAAGCAGCTCGAGCGATGGCATCTCACGACGATGACAAAGCAATCCATATGCTCGAACTTTTCGATGACCTCGTGGAATTTGCTGGAGGCAAATTGATCGTCACGCATGCAAGAGAATTAGTGCATTTTCATTTGGAAATAGCAGCAAATAAAACATTAGGAGATCTTGTTAGAGTTAAGGCTCTCAATTTTATTTCTTGGATCACTCGTCTCAAAAAAAAGGTAAAAAAAAAAGTTCTCTCAATTTTTTGTTTTTCAATAATGTTAATTATTTTTATTCTAGCCCCTTCTTAAATATAAATTGGTGGAACCAATAATAGCGGTCCTTTTCGAAATCATGTCCATTCCATCAGACGACGACGAGGATGAGGATTTTGAAAGTGATGATGATTCAAGTAATTTGAACGCAGTCGCCACTCACACACTTGATCTGATGGCCATTCATCTTCCTCCGGACAAATTACTTCCACCACTCGTAAGAATAATTGCCTCTAATAATTTTCTTTTTAGATCTTAATTATTTTGTTTTGTTTGATAGTTAACACACATGGAGCCTGGATTAACTGGCAATGATATTTATAAGAAAAAAAGCCTCTTATCTCGCGATGGCGATCATTGCCGAGGGATGCACCGAATGCATTAGAGTGAAATACCTAAAACAATTTCTCCAATGCATTTGTAATGGCATCAATGATCCCTCGCCTCTCGTCCGACATGTCGTTCTCTTTGCTCTTGGCCAGTTTAGCACTCATCTACAGGTAAATTTATTTTTATTTATTTTTGATGAAGCTCAGGAACCTTCTTTACAATTTCCAAGAGGATTCGGACCAGTAGGTTCAATTAAAGTCAAAAAGTTTTCTAAAACAAAACTTTATTTGACCCCAGACAATGTTTCGTCCACTTGCTGTAGGACTTCTTCAACATATACATAGACTTCACTTTTCTAACTTCTTACTAAGAAAAGTGAAGTCTATGTATATGTTGTTAAGGCCCTACTGTTTGATAATTTTATACTATATGGCTCTCTATGATTCCAACCACTGAAGAAGTCCTACAGCAAGTGGACGAAACATTGTCTGGGGTCAAATAAAGTTTTGTTTTAGAAAACTTTTTGACTTTAATTGAAACTACTGATCCGAATCCTCTTGGATATTTTTATTTATATTAATATAAATATTGGCCTTTAACCTTTGATTGGGATTTATTTCTAGCCCGACATAAGCGAATATGCATCGGAATTGTTGCCCCTATTATTTAAACATTTAAGTCAAATGTGCTGTCAATTACAAGAAAACAACAGCAAAGATCCGCCAGGTCTCGACAGGATCTTCTACGCAGTTGAACTCTTTTGTGAAAATCTTGGCGACGAACTTCTTCCTTATCTTCCAACTCTAATGGAACGAGTTTTGTCTGTTTTGAACGTTAATCATTCTATAACAGCTCGCCAATTAGCAATCAGCTGCATTGGAGCGATTGGTAAATTTAAATTATTTTATATAGAAGGACCCGGAGAATAAAACCAGCAGCTAGCGAACGCCTCTCACTTCAATTTAATTTGTAAATCACGCCTGGTCATCATCAGTACCAGGCGTGATGCCGGTCGAAATATTTACAAATTAAATTGAAGTGATCGGCGTCCTCTAGCTGCTGGTTTTATTCTCGGGTCCTTCTATATGTATATGATCTAATCGTAAAATATTTTATTTTATTAATAATAAATAGAGTCTTTATATTATATTAAATATTTCAGCAAATGCAGCAAAAGAAGCCATGCTGCCTTATTTCTCAACAATCATTGAGAATTTAAAATCTTATCTTAAGCAAGAATCAACGGAAGAGACTTTATGCCTTCAGGTCCAAGCCGTGGGTAAGCAAGCATTTAACATTTGCTCTAGTCTTTAGGATAGCTTTTTCCAATACCTAATTATACGATTATATGATAGATACCTTGGGAGTACTCGCAAGGACGATTGGCCGAGAAAATTTCGCACCATTGGCTGCTGAATCTCTCCAACTTGGATTAGACCTTCTGACCAATAGTCGTGATCCTGACTTAAGGAAATCAGTTTATGGCCTATTGGCAGCAATTTCTTCTGTGCTACATGAAGAAATGGGAGCAGTCATGCCAACATTGGTCGAAGTGATGCTGACTTCGATAAACAGCGAAGAGGGCATCGTTGTAAGTGTCATAGACATTCCATTGAACAAATTCATAGATTTGTATATTTGAATCTTGAAATTAATTTTAGAGTCACATCAAAGAGGACGAGACGAGCGCTTATCCTGTGTTTGAGGAGTTGAGTGACTCGGCAGGAGAGGAAGACATCGAGAACGCCTCCGATGTTTCAGACGACGATGATATTGCAGGTAAAAATTTTTCTTTTTTTACTTTCTCTTATTTATATATAGATATGAACTCTCTGCGGAGAAGTAGTTAGCCTAGCTGACCTCTGCCGCGGGGACTCGGGGTTATATTTCTGAGCCCAGCAAGAGAATCTTTCTCAAAGGGATCGGGTACGAGGTTCACCCAGCCTAAGTGATTAAAATTGGGGAGTTCTTTGAATTAAAAAGTAGCGGCCTCTGATCTAGAAAACCAAGATGAAGGTTGGGGACCCTTCAATACCGACCCCGAATCGGCAACCCACTTGATAGGCCTGGTCCTTCTTCTAGGATGTTGAGTCAGAGGTTTTGTTTTATATATATATACATGTTAATATATAGGGACAGTATTAAAATGTATATTCTCATTTTACCCACAAAATTGTTTGATTATTTTCTCTTAAAATACCTTATAAAAGGACGGAATAGAGAGTGAAATTGAAATTGTTTTCCTAGTTGAAAACGCCTACATGGAGGAGAAGGGAGGAGGCATGTCTGGCCCTTCGTGACTTCGCCTTGAATTGCGGCTTAGCATTCACGCCCCATTTGCAACATTGCTTCGAGGAAGTCTTCAAAGTAGTCGTCTATCCTCATGAAGACATTCGACGAGCTGCGCTAGAAACTTTGGCCCAATTCTGCGTGGGTTTTAGTCAAATTCAGACACCTGAGGCTCAAGCAGGTAAAAAAAAAAAAACTTTGTTTTGAATGAGGCCGAAATTGAGAAAACTCAAGTTGAATAATTGTTCCTTATAGCTTTGCATAAAGCTTTGAGCATTTTTATACCAAAATGCGCCGAATTGATCCGATTGGATGAGGAGCGAGGCGTAGCTATGGCAGGACTCGAGGCCCTTCAACTTTTGTTAAAAGAAATCAAAGCTCCAGTCCTTCAAGCAGCTGGTCATAAAGATGCCATTTTCAATTGCGTCCAGGCCGTCATGACTTTTAAGGTAAAATTCCTTTTTCTTTGCTATTACGCGAATACCAAAAGGTTTCGGATAAGTTGCATTTAAAATGAAATTTGATTTAGACGGAATGCCAAGACAAAGAAGATGGCGAAGCTGAAGAAGCCGAGGCCGAACAAGACGAATTGCTCATTGAGTATGCCGGGGATATCGTGCCAGTGTTTGGCGCGTGTATGAAGCCTGAAGAATTCGCTCCTCATTTTGCTGCCCTTTTGCCACTATTTCTACAAAGGACAGTAAGTTGGCATTTTCTTTTTCTTTTTTCAGTGAGATCAGCAAAGTCAAGCTTTAGCTTTATTTTAAATTTATTTCAGAAAAAGTCGTGCACAATTGCCCAAAGATCATTTGCAATTGGCACTCTAGCAGAATCTTTTGCTGCCCTTGGACCAGAGCAAATCTATCAATTTAATGGACAAATTCTTCCTCTTTTAATTAATGCTACTCACGATGAAACAGACGAAGTTCGGAGAAATGCCTTTTTTGGATTAGGAGAGTTAGTTTTTCATGGCAAAGAGGTGCTAGTCCCGTATTTTTCTGAAATTCTTCAAATATTCAGTGAGGCTGCAAGGGAGAGAACAGGCATCAGGACGCTCGATAATATTTGTGGCGCTCTGGCGCGTCTCATTCTTGTAGATATCAATAGCTTGCCAATCAGCGAGGTGAGGAATTGGAGGGTATTTGATTGTCTTTATTGATTTCTATAAGTTAAAATTATTATTTATTTTTTTTAAGTTGTTCCCTGTGTTTGTAAATTATTTACCTCTTCGAGAAGATGTTTGTGAAAATAAATGGGTGTTCGAAGCAATTTGTCACATGTACCGTATTGGACATCCTCTTATTCGGGATCATTTGGCTGGAGTTGTCAAAGCAGCCACCTCAGTCATTTGCAATAAAGAAGTTGAAGAAGGTAAGAGAACAAAAAACACATTCAACGTGCAAATTGCATGTCGCGATAATCGCTGAGCGATGATACAGTCACTTCAGAGAATTTGTAATTTTTCTTATTTCTTTATTTGTTTTCTAGAAATCGTCCGAATTGGTGAAAAATTTCCTGAGACAGAAAGCTCGGGCAGGATTTTCCAAATGAATTTGATCTTGCCGTAAATGGCCTTCCAGTAGAGCAAACGACGCAGCTCAGCCAGATCTTCTTTTCAGAATTTTGATCAGCCAAAATTTACTTACTTGAATTTTTTTTTTATTTGGGAACAAATGGGCAAGGAGACAGGCAAGAAGACTAACCTACAAAATTTTAAAATAAAACTAAATAAAATGATCCCCAAAGGATATCTTTAATGTTTAATATTATTATTATA
>JAKCPI010009595.1:0-25794 GCA_023213315.1 Euborellia annulipes
TATATCATTCATAACTGTAAGTTTGATGTAATAGATATTATACAGAGTTAAAACCCCTACATTCTTTTATAAACACCCCAGATAGACATTTTTGAAGTAAACGACGCTCATGCGAATGATTACACTCAAATTTTGTAAATTTTAGAACAAGTTTACTTCATACATTGATTAGAAAACGTTTTACGTAAATATGCCGCCAAGTTGCAATCACGTTATGCAGTAAATTTTTAGCCTTATTGTTTGCAGCTGTTAATTGCTTTATTTGGTGTAAATGAATGTACGTCAAATTTAGACCATCGTTTGATGTGGTTGAATGAAGTCTATATGAGTAAATTTAAAGTAAATTTATTTTAAGCACAATATTAGGTGAATTTGTTGCAAATAAAAGATAAATGCTGCTGGTATTTTATGTAAATGAATGTTCATCAAATTTAAATCATCGTTTGATGTCTTCGAATGAAGTTTATACTAGTAAATTTAAAGTAAATTAATTTTAAACACAATATTAAGTAAATATGTTGCAAATTGAAAGTAGGTCTAAATGTGCGCATCTCAAATCCGTTGGTCTTCGGCTAACAGAATTGGAATTTCACTCAGTACAACGGCCAAACTCGTGCGAACCAGCCCGAGAAAATTCCTTTCAGTAAAACAAAAATGGCTAGGATCTTCTTTCGTAAGTGCCACATTTAATATGATTGTTATTGGTATGTTATATTTCTTGAGAATTCATTTGTCATTGTTTTTTTTTTCAATTTTCAGATGCTTTAACGAATACGTTCCCAACAAAACCGAAAAAGGATGAATTCGTCAAAGACATGATGGAAGTAATCCGATCCTATAAACAAACTGCAAGAAATCAGCGAAATCTTTCTAAACGGGTACGCAAACAAAGTGATCAAAATGAAAAACTGTTTTTCGATGAAGAAAATTAAAATAATTTTCATAAACATTTTGAATTTAAATCAAAAGTATCCATTATTTGTTTGTAATAGTTTTTTAAGTTTTTTTTAATTCTTTAGTTTTTTCAAGTTGAAACTTGACAGTATTTTTCATTGTAATATAATATATATAGTAAAATTAACATAACATATATAACGGACTTAAAAGCCAAAAAACATGAAAGATATGCGTGATATATATATATTTATATTTATAATTATTAGAACATTATATATTAAAAGAATTTATTTATCCAAAAATGAATTGTGTTCTTTATTTAGTAAAGTTTCAAAAAAATTTTTTTTATTATTTATATTACAGTTGGAAGATTCTCGCAGGATCACATTTAAAGAAAAGGACCGGAGAAGAAAAGCCAGCATTTTATGGACTCTTATCACATCATCTGTAGTTAGCAGGTGTTTCGGTCGACATCACGCCTGGTCATCATCAGTACAAAAAAAATGATTTGGTGGAGGGCCCGGGTCAAACAATCTGTAAGAATTATTGTTAAATTTCAGAGAAGCAGCAGGCAGAAGCGTAGATCCGCACGCGCTCACGTATGTCCCCTGCTTCTCTGAAACTTTAAAATAATTTTTACAGATTGTTTGACCCAGGCCCTCCACCTAATCTTTTTTTGTACTGATGATGGCCAGGCGTGATGCGGACCGAAACACCTTCTAACTACAGATGAAGAGAGAGGACGCAAATATGATGTAAATATAATATGCACGCCATGAGCAATTGTTGTGCAATTATTTGGTCAATGTATGTAGTCATTTCTTGATTCAAATATGCAGTAATATCCCTAATCACTATGTGGACAAGCTAGCTGCATACATTTTTCATCATGAAGTAAATAGGATGTAAATATGATTAAGTTTATCTATGATCATGATGTATGAAGTCACTCCTTGATTAAAATATGCAGTAATATTGCTAATCACAAGGTGAACAACCTTGCTGCGTACAATTTACAATCATGAAGTAAATATGATTTAAATATGATCAAATCTGTCTATCAGGGACCCTGTATTTTCAGATAAATATTTTTTTTAGCCTCTTTGTAATTTATGTTCTTTCTTTAAATAGTGTTTTTTTTTTTTTTTTTTTTTTTTTTTTTTTGAGATAAAAATCATTTAAACATTTTAAACGATATAAAAAAAGAAATCAAATGATAGTAAGATTAAGGGAAAGAACTTGACTTTTTAATTACATAGCCTATATATTCAAATGATAAGATTTAAATTAATAAAGAGAACTTTACTAAGTAGAACTACTAATAAATTTTATTTTGCCTCCCTCCCCCTGCGCGGCTGAGAGGTTAAAGGTAGAGACATTATTAATCGTAATTTTAAAAAAGCATTCTATTATGTACAATGCTCACGAATTTAAATCATTTAAAAAAAACCGCATAAAAAAATATTTTAAAATGCGTCAGTAGTTTCGGACTAAAGATTCAATGTGCTCTCCTGAAGTCCTTTAAATGAGAATTTCTTAACTTACAGTACTGAGGAGAAGGAAATATAGTCATAAAAACCAAATAAAGAAAATGAAATATTTCGATATAAAAAAAATAAATCATTTTGATAATTGAAATAGCGAATGTATTTATATAGAGTTTCCTTTTTCCTTAAAAAAGAAAAAAAAACATATAAATCATAAATAAAGTTGAACATTTCATTTAAGATAAGAGAGATGAGAGGCAGTGGGCCGTGAATTAGGGCTCGGGGTTTCGCTTTTAGCCCTTAATACCCCACGGATTAATGTCTTAAGAAGGGACTTAGGAGTTGCCAACAAATGATCTCAATTCAGGAGCAAAGGATTCTCTTATTTTCTAAACAACGGGGTGGATATAAACACTAAATGGCAATACTTTCCATGGCCTATTGATTTATTGTAGAAACTTAAAGATTAATTACAAAAAAAAAAGATTTATTTTCAATTTAGAATAACCGGAGCGAAGTGGTTACGCATGTTTTTCCAGCTCAGATGGCGTTGTGTGTCATTAAAAGTATGCCCAAAAATCAAGTAATTCAAAAATTTGCCAAGAGATGTCAGAATGGTAGCTAATAATATTTAATGCATTTTCATTGATCTTTTGACAATAAATACTTTATAAATGTTATTATATATTATCTATCTTTTATAAAGGCATAAAAATATATAAATATAGGCCAGATATAGGCTAATACTATATCGTCTATTAGACTAGCCTGCCATCTATTACAAGAATGCTGAACTAATTTGACAGTTGGTTTTTAAATAAATCATCTAATCTTATTTTAAAAATTTCTTAATTAATATGTGATTAATAATAACAATAATTTCATTTTTAAATTAAAAAAAAAATTAAAGATTATTGAGACAGATTTTTTTTTTGTATTTGATTGATAACAAAAAAATTAATTACGATAATTTTTTAATAATTCATTAAAAAAATTATAGCTCGATGTCCCAATAATCTTTTATGAATTTAATTCATTAAAAAAAAAACTGCATCGAAAAATTCCTAGTTTTTTTTTAAAGTACGTTTAGACGTACTGAACCCCCTTAAGAAAATTAACTGAGCTTATGTCTATTCAACATTTAAATCACAACTAAAAGATATTGACAGTGGCGTCATTTCAACTTTTTCTTGGGGGGGGGGGGCAAATATTTTTTTTTTCTTAAAATTTCCTTATTTACTATTTAGTCGGTTCTAGGCTCTTTATTTATAATATTACATACTGTATGTCTCAAAAACTAAATAAAATGTTTATTTCAAGTCAAATACCCCCCCAGAAATTTTCTCTCCATTAATAAAGTTTGATCATATAGATCAGTGGACGTCAACCTGCGTCCCGCAAGCCACATGCGTCTCTTTGGATGTGAAGCTGCGGCTCTTAAGTTCTATATGCAACATAGTAAATAATTTTTGGCAAGCCGGTAAAAATTCCGTGTCCCTAAAAAAAAAACAGGTAAAATGATTTCCATACACGGGGAATAAAAATTTCCCGAAGGGCAAAAAAAATTTAGTTCCGAAAAAATCAAATTTTTCGCAGGGCTGAAAAAATTTCGAAATTTTCGAGTTCGGGCCCCCCTCCCAAAAAAAATTTCTATATACGCCCCTTGGCAAGAAACGGCTCTTCAAAAACTTTGAAATTTTGTAAATTGTAATTTTTTGCTCTTCCAACTCAAAAGGTTGCCGACCCCTGGTATAGATGAATCGAATTCCTAGGCTATGATTCGCCTGGATGGAAATTATTTTAATTTCAATGCTAATTGCACGAGACTCCTCTCTCTCTCTCTCTCTCTCATGCTACAGGATAAAATTGAAAATAACCTATTTTGTTGGGATACACTTGGAACAATGTCCATTAAAAAGGCCGGAGGGTAGTTGGTTGGTCAATTTAATCATCGGGGGATACGAGAGATCGAAAATGACATTCCTCTCTCTCTCTCTTTCTCTGGCAAACGGAAAGAGAGAGAGAAGGCTGAAGGCAAAACTGCATTAAACAAGCTAAATATTTTTCGAGATCTATTATTTGAAAAAGATAATAGTATTCAAAATACCTCGATTCGGACTTTAACTGTTGTTTGGCCTCATCAATAAAAAACACTCACATGTCTTGTTAAATATATCTATGACTCAGTTAAAGTCCGAATCGAGGTATTTTGAATACTATTATCTTTTTCAAATAATAGATCTCGAAAAATATTTAGCTATAACTTAACCCCGCTGCCCTCTGGGCTTTGCTGCTTACAGTAGTGTGTTAGAGCAGATCCAGATATCTGTCCCTCTGCTGGTTAACCAAGCGGCGCATAGGTGGAAAATTTTTCTTTAAAGTTTTTCACCTATTCGTTACGAGTTAGTAACTTGCGCGACTAACTGCATATAAGGGGAAGTGAGTTTTATTGGTGCAGGTCGAGGGTCCGGTGGCCTGGTGCAATGGATAGCACGCCTATGCCCCGGAAAGGCGGAGATCCTGGGTTCGATTCCCGGGGGCCATGGGATGTTTGGCCTCATCAATAAAAAACACTCACATGTCTTGTTAAATGCATTAAACAAGTTGGTCTCTAGTACTACGATACTGTTAAACTCCCCCCCCACCCCCTTTGTCTCACTCTTTCCTTTCGACCCTTCTCACTCACTCTCTCGTCTCATGTCCGACACAAATTTCAACTTGCTACTACTCATGTTAATTAAATTCTAAATTATGTATATTCTTCTTTAAAAATAAAGGGAGAGAGCTATAAACAAAATTGGCAAGAAACCTAGAGAATTTATTTTTTAATTCTTGTACTATGTAGTATCAAACAACTTGAAGAGATTAAAATATATAGCGACGATATAAAGGGGTTGAAAAAAATAATATGAACACCGGGCATTTGACAATATTTATTTATTAATAATGTGTTGAGCTACCATTTGTTTGTAGACATTTTTACAGATTATTTAGGCCCGAGTCGAAATCGAACGCCTGGTTTGAACCTTTTAGTCCTGAATTCCCTTGTTATTTGATGGGATGTTATTTATTTACAATTTTGTGAAAGCCCGAGTCGAAATCGAACGCCTGGTTTGAACCTTTTAGTCCTGAATTCCCTTGTTATTTGATGGGATGTTATTTATTTACAATTTTGTGAAAGCCTACTGATTCTACCAGGAGAATTAGAAGATTCAAACCAGTACTTGAACGCCTGGTTTGAACCTTTTAGTCCTCAATTCCTTTGTTATTTGATAGGATTAAAATTTGGTTAAAGCCTACTAAACCTACCAGGAGAATTAGAAGATTCAAACCAGTATTTGAGTCAAAATCGAACGCCTGGCTTGAACCTTGCAGTCTTCAATTGAGGACTAAAAGGTTCAAGCCAGGCGTTCGATTTTGACTCGGGAAGTACTGGTTTGAACCTTCTAATCCTCTCGGGTAAAAATTAAAAACAGTGCGATCTCAGCGCCAAAGCTTTAATAGATGACCACCTTTCATTTTCTTTCATTCCTTGGATATTTGGATTTATTATCGATAAAAAAGAAGTAAGTTTTAAGTTTTATTTTCATTTTTTTCATTAATTTTCTTTATTATTATTAATTATTTTTATTTATTTAAGGGTCAACGTTATAAAAACAAGCCAAAACAAAATGATAAGGTTAGCTGTTATTTTTATTTTTATTTTTTATATATATGTTATCTTATATTCTATTTAATTTTTTCAATTATATTCATTATAAATTTTAGTTGTAAAAACACATTGGCCTGAAGAAGCCACTTTAATTTTAATAAATGAATACAAGGAACATTGGCCATTCATGTCATTTTGAAAGGTAAGAAGACAAATTAAAAAAGATTATAAATTTATAAAATTAATTTATATATTTTTCACATTTCCAGAGAACTAAATGAAGTTCTTACTGAAAAGAAAAATATTTTTCCACATGTGATAGCTGATGGTATAGGCCTACATATACAGTCAAGATAAAAATTAATGTGATTTATTTTAGAGATGGAAACTCATTTTTACATCCATATTTTCTTTAAAACAATTTCAGTAATGAATCTCCAGAAATATTGAAATCGACACGAAGAGCATTTGGAATTTTTAAAATATTTTAAATATATGTTATCTTATTCTCAAATTAAAGAAAATTGATATTTAAACAAAAAATATTATTTTATTTAAAGATTAATTTGATTTTCCTTTTATTTAAGAATTTAATTGTAGCGAAATGAAGAGCAAAACGTGAAGATCCATCAAAATCTCGACATCGAATTTTTGACATGAATCCAATACTTTCTCTCTATATATATTAACATATATAGATGTAAGAGAAAGTAAAAAATTTCGAATGTGGAGTGCCAAGTTGTATAAATTAGCAAAGAGGTATGCTTGTTTTTTGGCATTGAGAAAAATAACTTTTAGAGTGTTTTCTTCAAATATTTCGATGGCATTTAATAGGACTTCTTCATCAGCGGTGAAGTGCTATTAAATGTCTTCGAAATATTTGAAGAAAACACTCTAAAAGTTATTTTTCTCATTGCCAAAAAACAAGCATACCTCTTTGCTAATCTAACAAAATTATCAGAACTTTTTTGTCACTCTGTATATATGTATATAAACAAATTTTAAATGAGAATTCATAGGCCTAAACTAGGATTCCAGCATTCAGTACTGCTGGTCGTAATAGTAGATCTGGTAGACTTAAACTAGTATTTCGAATACCTGGTCTGAGTCTAAACTTGTCAAAAAGGGACATAAGTAGACTTGTTAGAACCAAACCAGACTATCAAATTCCCATAGAAACCATGCTTTCAAATCCTAGTTTGATTCTGTTAAGTCTACTTAGACAACAATTAGATTCTGAGGTTTTGTAGACTCAAACCAGGCGTTCGATTTCGACTCGTGGGATGTTATTTATTTACAATTTTGTGAAAGCCTACTGATTCTACCAGGAGAATTAGAAGATTCAAACCAGTACTTGAACGCCTGGTTTGAACCTTTTAGTCCTCAATTCCTTTGTTATTTGATAGGATTAAAATTTGGTTAAAGCCTACTAAACCTACCAGGAGAATTAGAAGGTTCAAACCAGTATTTGAGTCAAAATTGAAAGCCTGGCTTGAGCCTACTAAACCTGCCAGGAGAATTAGAAGGTTCAAACCAGTACTTGAACGCCTGGCTTGAACCTTGCAGTCTTCAATTGAGGACTAAAAGGTTCAAGCCAGGCGTTCGATTTTGACTCGGGAAGTACTGGTTTGAATCTTCTAATCCTCTCGGGTAAAAATTAAAAACAGTGCGATCTCAGCGCCAAAGCTTTAATAGATGACCACCTTTCATTTTCTTTCATTCCTTGGATATTTGGATTTATTATCGATAAAAAAGAAGTAAGTTTTAAGTTTTATTTTCATTTTTTTCATTAATTTTCTTTATTATTATTAATTATTTTTATTTATTTAAGGGTCAACGTTATAAAAACAAGCCAAAACAAAATGATAAGGTTAGCTGTTATTTTTATTTTTATTTATATATATGTAATCTTATATTCTATTTAATTTTTTCAATTATATTCATTATAAATTTTAGTTGTAAAAACACATTGGCCTGAAGAAGCCACTTTAATTTTAATAAATGAATACAAGGAACATTGGCCATTCATGTCATTTTGAAAGGTAAGAAGACAAATTAAAAAAGATTATAAATTTATAAAATTAATTTATATATTTTTCACATTTCCAGAGAACTAAATGAAGTTCTTACTGAAAAGAAAAATATTTTTCCACACGTGATAGCTAATGGTATAGGCCTACATATACAGTCAAGATAAAAATTAATGTGATTTATTTTAGAGATGGAAACTCATTTTTACATCCATGTTTTCTTTAAAACAATTTCAGTAATGAATCTCCAGAAATATTGAAATACGACACGGGGAGCAGTGGGGGGACTGGGCCGGCTGGGGGGCGTGGGTCTGGGTGTGGTTCTGGATGGGGGGGGGGCTCATCTTGAATTTTTCTTTTTAAGTTAAACACCCCCCGCACCAAAAATATTTTTAAAATCGACCAAGGGTACTAGTCCTCACTGAGAACTTCAGTTGGTTTGGGCGGGCCTCTCTAAATTCGCTCTAACATTTTGATTACATTCAAAAAAAATTGTTTTTTACTAAATGTTTTTTTATCAAATTTTTCCCCCTTTACTTGTGCCCTGAGGGCGAGGGGCCTCTCAAAGAGAAATTTTCATTACATTTGGTTTTTTTATCTAAATTTTTCCCTTTTTACTTGAGCCTTGAGGGCCCCGGGGCCTCTCAAAGAGAAATTTTCATTAAATTTTGTTTTTACTTGAGCCCTGAGGGCCCCGGGGCCTCTCAAAGGGAAATTTTCATTAAATTTTGTTTTTTTTTTATCTAAATTTTTCCGTTTTTACTTGAGCCCCGAGGGCCCCGGGGCCTCTCAAAGGGAAATTTTCATTAAATTTTGTTTTTACTTGAGCCCTGAGGGCCCCGGGGCCTCTCAAAGAGAAATTTTCTTTAAATTTTGTTTTTACTTGAGCCCTGAGGGCCCGGGGGCCTCTCAAAGGGAAATTTTCATTAAATTTTTTTTTTTTTTTATCTAAATTTTTCCGTTTTTACTTGAGCCCCGAGGGCCCCGGGGCCTCTCAAAGGGAAATTTTCATTAAATTTTGTTTTTATAAATATATGGGGGCCTATGCCGGCTCGGAGCCTGGGGCGGACCGCCCCCTCGCCCCCCCCCCCCTCGGTACACCACTGACGAAGAGCATTTGGAATTTTTAAAATATTTTAAATATATGTTATCTTATTCTCAAATTAAAGAAAATTGATATTTAAACAAAAAATATTTTATTTAAAGATTAATTTGATTTTCCTTTTATTTAAGAATTTAATTGTAGCGAAATGAAGAGCAAAACGTGAAGATCCATCAAAATCTCAACATCGAATTTTTGACATGAATCCAATACTTTCTCTCTATATATATTAACATATATAGATGTAAGAGAAAGTAAAAAATTTCGAATGTGGAGTGCCAAGTTGTATAAATTAGCAAAGAGGTATGCTTGTTTTTTGGCATTGAGAAAAATAACTTTTAGAGTGTTTTCTTCAAATATTTCGATGGCATTTAATAGGACTTCTTCATCAGCGGTGAAGTGCTATTAAATGTCTTCGAAATATTTGAAAAAAACACTCTAAAAGTTATTTTTCTCATTGCCAAAAAACAAGCATACCTCTTTGCTAATCTAACAAAATTATCAGAACTTTTTTGTCACACTGTATATATGTATATAAACAAATTTTTAATGAGAATTTATAGGCCTAAACTAGGATTCCAGCATTCAGTACTGCTGGTCGTAATAGTAGATCTGGTAGACTTAAACTAGTATTTCGAATACCTGGTCTGAGTCTAAACTTGTCAAAAAGGGACATAAGTAGACTTGTTAGAACCAAACCAGACTATCAAATTCCCATAGAAACCATGCTTTCAAATCCTAGTTTGATTCTGTTAAGTCTACTTAGACAACAATTAGATTCTGAGGTTTTGTAGACTCAAACCAGGCGTTCGATTTCGACTCGGGGGGTGTCTTTTTTCAGTTATTTGCTTATATCTTATAAAGTAAGCATATTTTGTAAACCATATTACATTAGAAAGTTGTAGAGCATTAAATTTGCTAAAATTTGGTTTCTAAATCGAATTTGTAGACCCAATATTAACCGAACGAATTGTCTATTTGTTTTACATTTCGAGAAATTTGGTCTAAAACTTTGATCGGTTAATATTGGGTCTACATATTCTTTTTAACAACGGAATTATCCTAACTGTCCTAAAATTTTAGGTTTTTTACAACCCCCCCCCCCCAAGTTAGCACAGGGACTTCGAGGTCGAAAACTTCAAAGAGACATCCTAGAGTTCTCCCAAATAACCCGTAAAAATTTCTACAAACAAATGGGGGCTTAACACATTATTAATTAATAAATATTGTTTGATGTCCGTGTTCATATTATTTTGTCTATCCCCTGTAGGCCTACATTATTTTGACTTTCTCTTACCTCTATACCGGTATATATGTTAATATATATATATGTCGTAGACAGATCGTGAAATTAGACAGTTCATGAACTGTCTAGACATTTCATGAACTGCAGCCAGATCGTGTAATGGTCAAACAGTTACATGATCTGGCTAAAAATTTTAGACAGTTCATGAAATGCAATTGGGCCTTAGACAGATCGTGTAATGCTCGAGAATTACATGAAATGTCTAAATTTTTTAGGCAGTTCATGATCTGCCTAACAGCAGTTTTGCCGATCGTGTACTGTTTGTAATTTAATGCAATACATCTAAAAAAAAAAAAAATTTATTTTTTCGAAAATCAAAAAAAAGAACTTCTATAAGTTGTACATTTTAAATAGCTTTAATTTAAAAAAAATTGAGGTAGATAGCTTCAAATTTGTGGCCGCTGGAATCTCCCAAAAGTAGAACCCCGAGACGCGCACCTTAACTCAAGATTTACAAAGTGAGGAAGATTTGGAAAATTTAGTAATCGATAATAATAAAAATAATATTGAAATAAAAGCATTTAAAAAATTGACTTTTTTCGAGATCTTTATTTGCTTTACAAACAGTACACGATCGGCAAAACTGCTGTTAGGCAGTTCATGAACTGCCTAAAAAATTTAGACATTTCATGTAATTCTCGAGCATTACACGATCTGTCTAAGGCCCAATTGCATTTCATGAACTGTCTAAAATTTTTAGCCAGATCATGTAACTGTTTGACCATTACACGATCTGGCTGCAGTTCATGAAATGTCTAGACAGTTCATGAACTGTCTAATTTCACGATCTGTCTACGACATATATATAGAGAAAGTATTGGATTCATGTCAAAAATTCGATGTTGAGATTTTGATGGATCTTTACGTTTTAAGGTCCCCTGAATCCAAAAAAGTGGTTTTCACGACATGGTCTTTCTGTCTGTGTGTCTGTCTGTCTGTGAACAAAATATCTCAAGAACGAAAAGAGCTAGAAGGTTGAAATTTTATATTTAAGTTAGGCACGCGTATGGGACGTGACACGAAGCTTTTGAACAAAATCGACCAAAGAGTACTAGTACTTTACTGATGCACTTTTTCTTTGATTTTCTCTAAATTTGCTCCAATGATTTTTGTTGTGTTAAAAAATAATTAATTTTTTGCCTTTAATTAATTAGCTGGAACTTTTAAATGAAATAGACTAAAATGCTTGTTTCCCTATGGGCAGAACTAACGCCATCTCTTGCCGCCTAGAGGAAACAGCTTCTGAATAGGCTAGTAACGGTTTTTCGAGGCTCGCCCCTTAAAGGTTGTAAGTATAAGATAATCACATTTGTAGGGTATGTAATATCTAGGGAAAATCAATCCCGAATTTTTTATAAGAACTCAATGAGAGAATTCAGGATTTCCCCGAAATTTTTAAGGCTTGGAGGGTCCGAGTATTTTTCCTGAACTCGTTGTATATGGGCGGAAATTCAACCAAGTTGATAATAAAACAGAGTGTGACAGATGGATACTTCTCAGTTAAATATAACCTATAACCTATAGCAGATATTTAATAAAAAGAAAAAATTGTGACTTCTCTATCAGTAGATATTAATAATAGAGAATTAAATTGTATTTTTCGAAAATAATAGAAATTTGTCATTCCAATATTCGAGACCGAAGAATTAGGCAGCCGTGATGACGTTAATATAAAAACAAAATACAAATTTGTTGCACAAGTCTTGTTACTTCTTCATTCTCATTCTGCCTATGACCAGAGAGAGTTCTTCATTAATTTCCTCATTTTTATTTGAATGATTTCTCCATTTCATCAACCTCTAGGACACAGTGGCGTAGCGAGCTTAACTCGCGTCCGTGGCACATACCTTTTTAGCGCCCCCTCCCATTTTTCTCTAGGATACTCTCAAATGATGTAAAAAGAAATCTTAATTTGTTATTATTAATTTCAAAAAAATTAAAACTTATGCTTTCCTGTCTTTTTTTTAATATGAAATGAAATATCACAGGTTAAAAACAATCATCACTTGTCAGCTACAACGTTCATTTAAAGTTATCAAAATTTCTAAATAAAAAACAAAAAAAAATAAATAAAAATAAATGATAAATTCAGAAGCACGTTTGTTGTTTTATGTTTTATATTATTACTAACAAAAATAAAAAAAAGGAAGGCAAAGTTTAAACAACGTGTTTCATTAAAACATTATTTAATAATAAAAATAATAATAATAAAACGAAAATTCCGCGCAACCAATCGTGACTTTTTTACTTTTCAACTTTATTTCCAACATTCAACTTGTTTCAATCTAACCCATAATTATTCAATCTAACAAAAATCAATTTGTTTGCTCATTTGTGTTTTTTTTTAACAAAAAGTCCGATCTGGCTGGAGTTTGTTTTCTTTCTCTCTCAGGAGCAAGAGAGAAAGGGGGGGGGGGGTTGCTTATTTTTGTTAACAAAAGAGAGGGGAAGGGGTTAATAAATTGCTTATTTTAACATTTTTAAAAGAAAAAAATCTCGTGTGATTTTTAGCGACTCATGGAGGGTATCTAAATTAAATACAAAATTTAAACCTTGCAGTTCATATCTTTCTTGCTTTATTTTTAGCACACACTGACAGACAGACCATTCTGCATTTATAATCATTGAAATTTTTTAGACTCAGAGAGCCCCAAAACATCTAATCCCATCGATTTTGATGGCATTGAATTTTTTTACTTGAATGCAATACTTTTTATATATTTATACATGCAAGTTTACACTATATAAATAAGAGAAAGAAAAAAAAAAATCTCTTATAATAAATTTTTTATTTATAAGATTTTTTTTACGTCTCGATTAAAAAAATTCATTAAAAAGCAAAATGAATAATTCAGGTTTTTGTTATTTTTAATTAAGTAAAGTCAAAGTTGAAAGAAATTTTAGAATTTTTAAGTTTTCAATTATTGTATTGTTATTGTTTTAATATTGTATTGTTATTGTTATTGTTTTGTTAAAAAAAAAAAAGTTTTCAATTAAATAAATATTTGAATATTCTTTTAAGATTTCTTTTTTTGGGTAGCGGGTAGGGGGGGGAGGGGGTTAAGAATATGCCAGTCAACTAGTTCTCAAACGTTTATGTTTCGTATTTCAACTAACTATAGCCACATTTAACTTATTCCCAAATTCCACATGACATAGTACTAATACTGTTTCGTCGTGAATCGCGATAGTGAAACTATAATAATAAAATAAATAATAGGTCAAAAAATAGAACTCGAAACAGAAAATATTAAGTGAACAAAAAAAAAAAAGGTCAAACAGAGAAACAATCAAAAGTCGCTATATTGTTAGCATAGAAAAAGAATCCAGAATTTCGCTCTATCTTGCCTATTTTGTCATCGATCATAGAATTTTCCAAACTAATTTAACGTCTTATTTTTCAAGAAATAAAGAAAGATCTTTATTTTTTTTTCTCTGGAACATTTCATAAATCATTTCACGAGATATTATTATCCAAGTTGGGAATTCCCTTTTTTATCACACCTCATCGCCTGTTATGTAAATTTCAAGACTCTGATTCCACAAAGTCACGCGATTTCACCATCTCAGAAGAGGGGGGAGGGGGGCACTATAAATGTTGACGAGACAACATGATTTTCAGCGAGTTCAAGACCGAGAGATCTCCATCTTATCTTGCTATCAACGGGTTTATTATGTTTGGATTTGATATGAAGAAATCAATGAATAATGAATGAAAGTAAAAGTTCTTTCAAAGAATTAAATCCAATGGAATATTCTACTCAGGGTTTTTAATTTCTAGCACACAAATTATTGAAAGTTGCCCTCGGGCCTTGGTGGAGTGGTTAGGCTGAACGCACACCGAACGAGCAAAAACGTTTTCGGACAAAACATTTTGTTCGATGATGTCGAATCATGTCCGATTGTGTTTTGTCTCTTCGGTGTGCGTTGACCCATAGAAAAGCATTGAAAAAACAGTTTTAGGCTTGTTCGCAAACGTTTTTGCTCGTTCGGTGTGGGTTCAGCCTTAGCGTGCTGGCCTTCTGCACCAAGGGTCGCTGGCTCGTATCCCGTCTCATGCGACAATTTATTTTAAACAAATTGAAATAAATAGAGACGGGATCTAAATGGCCTCCGTTGCCGAAAATACCTTAAATAAAAAAAATAAAAAATAAAAAAATTATAGAAAGTTTTGTATTCATCAAAAAATTGATGATTCCCGACGTTCGAGACCTGAGTTCAAAAAAAAAAAAAAAATATATATTTTTGGAATTATGTCAGTCCATGTGTTTGTGTGTGTGTGTGATATCTTTTTTTTTTAAACAATCACACTTCTTTCCCATTCACACACAGACACACATACACACAGTCTTTTCGGCAACTTAGGCCATATAAAACTTTTTACTATAACCGTTATTATGAATAAAATATATATTGGGGTCCAGGCATTCTTTGAGGTCCCCTGAATCCAAATTCGCGACATGGGGTGTGTGTGTGTGTGTTGGTGTATGTTCAATTTTAAGCATGAAGGAATTGAGCTAGGACGTTGTAATTTTATATTTAAATAAAGTACCCCCCTGGCACGTGACACGAGGCTTTTGAACAAAATCCGTCAAAAAGTACTAGTACTTTACTGGTGTACTTTTTCAGTTTTTTTCGATTTTCTCTAAATTCTCTCTAACGATTTTGATTAAAATTCAAAATTCAATTATTTTTTAGATGCTCTTTAAAATGTATATTCTCATTTTGCTATTTACATCTCCTGAATGCCACTTTATTCTTGTCCTTCATAAGAAAGATAGGAGAAATGGTTGCCATGGTAACAAATTATAAATATTTTCCCATACTTATAAATTTTACATCTTGAAATTCGAATGAACCGTACTGTCGGAAACTAAATATGTGTCGACACAAAAAATCTGGCGTGACAAGCACAGTACACAAATTTCGATTACCGAAGGTAAGAGAAAGTTGTGTGCCGTGCTTGTCACACCAGTCACGCCAGATCTTTTAAGTTGTTTTCTCGATATAACATGTTTAGCATTGATGATTGTAGCCCCTTAATTTTTTCCCTCTCTCCGATCAAATATTGAAATATCGAAGAATTTTTTTTCTAAAAAAAAAAAAAAAAATCATTGATTTGTTTAATAATGGAATTCTGTGAAATTCTTCTTTTTTTTTAATTAAAAAGAGTTCCTAATGAAAAATTCCATCTCCTCTCTTCATTTATATGAATGCTCTCAGGTGTAATTTTCAGCGGATTAGTTTTATATGAAAAATTGATGCGTGACGAACAAATAAATAAATAATATCATTGCTTCTAAAGATTTTTGAGAAACGTCCTGTTCTATTAATATGTTTTTTTGTCACAATTCTAGAAATCAAACTTTTATCATTTCATAAATTTTTCTTTTTAATTTGTGATAAAAATTTAAATCCTCTTCAAGTGTATCAAAAATAATATTTAGTTTTTTAAGGAATGCATTGTATTTTAATAAAACTGAGAGTGGTGTTCATACGGAAGGTGAAGCCGCTAGAGGCCCTAAGATTAAAACACTATAAACACAATTTTTTATTTGCTTTTGGGTTGTGGCTGGTGATGTGATAATAATGAAAAATTGGAGATATCAGCCAAATTGGAATAATCCAGGTTCAATAAAACTCCCAGAATAAGACGTTTCGGCCTGAATTTATTTGGCTGAAGATGGCTGAAGATGGCCAAATAAATTCAGGCCGAAACGTCTTATTCTGGGAGTTTTATTGAACCTGGATTATTCCAATTTGGCTGATATCTCCAATTTTTCATTACAATTTTTTATTTCATGTAAAGTGTGATAACACAACATTTCGAACTTTTATTCTTCTTCAGACAGCACAGAGGCTTAGTATTTCAAAAAACTAAATAATATTACGTATATACGTATAGAGAGAGCTATTTCTTTTTTTTATGAACAATTATCGAACAACCACGAAAAAAAATAACATTCTAGAACTCCGTCTGAGGGAATACATACAAATTTTTACTTTCTCATCCCCTATATTTTTATTTTATTATAAACTGAAACTGAAAGTGAAACTATAAAGTGGTAATCTGATTTCCGCCTGCCGCTTAGGCAACCTTACTCAAATCTGTCTCTTCGCTTAATTGCTAAAGCCTTTTATACAATTTTGATTTTAAGACAATATTACTTTTAGATTTGGGTTCACTACATTTAAAGGCGGCTACACACTTGACAAGCATGCATGCGCAAACTTTTTGTACCAGTATCCACAAATTCCCTTCGGCATGCTTGTGCAAGCAAAGCCTATCCCGAGGGCGAGCCAAAGCTTTTCACATGTTTTCTTTTCACTAAGAGATGGAGTTAAGATCCAGCTTTAGCCAATCCAAAAACTTGCTTTCTGCTACGGACGTCTGTCATTGCACAAATTTTCCATCCCTTTCAAACATTTTTTTATTTTTTTAAATATAAATAAGAAACTTCTTTTTTTTTAATTTTCTTAGTTATTAGAAAAAAAAAAAATATATATATATATATATAGGCCTCCCGTATATATTTCTAATGCCTTTGGGTCAGATCACAGTGTAGTCCCTTCTTGGGGTCAGATGTGCGCTTGACAAAAATGTATTTCAAAAGAACTCAATACAGAGGTCTTAATGACCTCCGATGCCGAAATAGTACTTAAATAATTTTTTTTTTAAATTAATTTAATTTATTTTAAAAAACGCATCAAAAAATTCCTTAAAAATGTCTAACCTAAGATATAAGGATTTGAGTCCCTCTCAGATTTTATATTTTATACATATAAAATTTTATTGAATTATTTATGTATTAATAATAAAAAAAAAAACTCACATTTTTTTATATTGAATTTTTATTTCCGTAAAAATAACTTTTCTTATATGCAAAGCGTAAATAGTATTTTATTATTTCTCCTTTTATTTATCAGTATATTTAATAAAGAGAATAAAAAAAAGTGATAAAAAATACCAGCTAGTATTTATTATAAATCTGAGTAAAAATAAATTCTTTTTCTTTAATTTATTTTTTATATTTGGAATATTTATTTCTCATTCGTTTTTCCGTTCGTCTTGCCAGCTTTTATTGCAATCTCTCGTTTATTTGAAATTAAATTAAATTAAATTCTTTCGACCCCCGACATCATATTATGATTTCATTTATTTTATTCTTTTTTTGTTTTAATTTGTTGTTGTTAAAGCAAACATTTTTAATTCATTTTAATTGTTTTCTTTTTTTTTATTCCCTTATGGATTTTATATTTTGTTAACAGAAAATTATAACGTTTTTTTTTTAATTTCTCTCTCTTTCTCTCATTTTCTATTCAATGCAAATTGATTTTCATTATTTAATTAACTACAACGCAAAGCCGTTAAGAAGAATAGAAATCACCTTTTAAAGAACGCGAATATTTTTGAATTTAAAGAGCTCTTGGAGAATTGTTTTATTATCACTAATTCGGGAGGAATTTTAATAAAAACTCTGTCCCCTTACCCTTCACCTTTGGAATTGTATATTTATTTATTTTTATTATTTAAGGTTGTTCGAACATTTATATAAGGCACTTATAAACGTTAAAAGCTAATTTTTTAATATGTTATCAATTAATCACTATCACATACGTATAATATAATTTTTTGGAACAGACCTGCCGAGGCGTTATCGTGTAAATAATTATTTAAAAAAATTGAAATTTAACATGTAGCCTATAGGGAATGCGGACGAAACGCACACATATTCGCATTATGTAGGTACTCCTGATAGAGATAAAAATACATAAAACTTCTATTTTCATCAATTAACTTCCGTAGAATACGTTGTTATATTAATGTGCTGAAAAGAAATCTCTTATATTTAAAGTTGTGGGGGGTAAACAAAGGAAAGTCGAGATTTTTCAGATTAATATGTGTTTTTAATTTATTCAAAAAAGAAATATTTTTTTTTTATGTTTTTACTTGTAACGAGTATCTGCTTCTTTGATATATAAAGATTAATGACTTAGTTTTAAATAATTATACTAATTAAGATTAAAGTGTAATTAAAAGTATTGATTGTTCAAAGTTTTCAATTTTTTATATTATATTGATTTTACTGATTTTTATATTTTTAATATTTATTTATATTTAATACCAAGCTTGGATGCAAAATTTTTATTATAATTAAATATATTTTTTTTTTAAAACAAAAGCTAGCTTTTTATTAAGCACTGCACTGAGGGGAAAGGGAACCGATGAAAATCTTATCTTTGATGTGGTTCCCACGAAGAAATTTGCTGCTACCGGTGGTGGTCCAAGTCAGCCAGCGGTGAAGTGACCAATGGTCGTTGATACGGTGATTCTTCTTTGAAGATATGAATTTGGTGGTTTTTTAACACATCACAAAATAAATAATTTGTTGTAGTTGATTGAGAGTAAATTAAACGTATAATTAATTGTAATTGATGAAAAATTGAGATTAATTATAAAGAGTAGGAGAGAGAGTGTAATACAAGACGTGTAGTCTCTCTGGCATCTAGGCTCTCAATGCCGTTTCACCCTTTGTCTCTTCGCGGCGCGCGCACCCTTTCGCGTCATCGTCGCCGCACAAAATTTTCAATTTAATCAAATTTATAATTTATTTAATATAAAATTGCAAAATAATTCTTTTGTATAATAAGATTAAATGAATTTGATATTATTAATTAATATTTGTTAGATATGAAATCACATAATATTTAATCAAATAGTATTCTCATATTTTATTTGATAATTAATTAAATTATTAATAATTGTGGCTAATTCGCCTATAGGGTAACAACGTTAAAAATAAAATCAAAATTTTCTAACGAAGGCTTTTAAAAATATTTTAACAAAAAAGACAAAAAATTCAAAAAATGACAGTCCATCATATTTAAAAATAAGTAAGCCACACACCAGTCTGGCAACGTCGCATAAAATACTCGTTTCACGCTTTCACTTGCATTTTTTATTTCCTATATTATTTCTCCCAAATCGCCCATTGTGTCTAAATTGATTTGCATTTCTCATTGTAATATTATAAATAAAATATATACATAGAACTGTACTGTCGGAAATAAAAAAATCTGGTTCGAGCACTCACGCCAGATTTTTATTTTTCGCAAAAATGTCTAATTCAAAAAGTGCAAATTATTTACATTTCCTTATAAATAAAAAAGTGATAGACTTTGATATATCGTTAGAACATTGCTTTTGCTCTTGTGCAATGTTTGCCATTCTGCGGTCGTCTTGTTGCCTTGACGTGTATCCACCCAATCATTATTCCATTGGTGTCAAATTCCTGCATTTACATATAGGGTCCAGGGGATATTAAACCTTCATTAAGGATAATGGCTTGAATAATTAGTTTAGTTATGTATTTGTTGCTTTATAGAATGCGCCAACTGAATCTCCATCAATTGACGGATAATGGATGCTCATGATTTTAACGATTAACATTCATATTGGCATGCAAAAATATCACAAATTCTGCTAATAAAATTCATTTGATATTCTATATATTTATTAAAAAAAAAAACAATTGGAGTAATACTTTCAGATTATTATTGGATGTTTGATTTGGGGTCGTCCATATATTACGTAACGCCTTTTTTGACGATTTTCTAGGTCCCCCTAGCCCTGTCACAGTTAGTCACAAACCCCCCAAAAATATTATGTCATAACATAGAACATAGAACTACCCCCTATGTGGACGACACTTTTGATATAACTTAAGATAATAAACGTATATCGAAATTATACACTAGAGCAGAGTTTTCCAGGATAGGGTAATCTTTTTTTATCTCAATATCTCGCGGCACCCCTTAGCCTATCACGTGGCACCCCGATTGGGAATTACTGGTCTAGAGGAGTGTAACTTCGACAGTCACGATGGGAGAAATGTTATGAAATTGTTCAGAAAAACAATTTATTTATGCGAAAAAATTCCCTTTTGTATACTCTTCTGTACAAATGCGTAATAACTTAAAATTGCTAGATCCCCCGGGCTTTGGTATACTGGTTAGCGTGCTGGCCTTCTATACCAAGGATCGCGGGATGAATGGTATCCAAATGGCTTAAATAAATATAGCTAAATATTTTTCGAGATCTATATATTTGAATAAGATAATAGTACTCAAAATACCTCTTTTTGGACTTAACAAGTCATAGATATATGACCTGAGTTACCGAAGACTGTGCATGTGTGTGTGTGTGTGTGTGGGAAAAAAAGTGTGAGTGTTAAAAAAAAAAGTTCTAGAGCCGGCGAACCTGCCAATAAGAATGGACGAAAGCTGGCTGTTGTTAAGCAAAGTCAAGCGGTGCTGAAAATCGGGATAGGTGGCCTCCGACAAACAAGATCGTTGAACGCCCGACCGAAACCATCGATATGTTGTAATAGCAATAAAATTTAATAAATTTGTCAACCAAACCAATACAACTGAAGCTTTTAAGTCAACATTTAATAAGCATTTTGATTTATTGTATTATTTTCAGTTGACATTTTTGTCCCTAAAAGTTGTTACAGATCTACGATATTGGTGTATAAAATACATACAGGCTGTTTGCATTTTTAAGATATCACACGCCCCCGGGCTTGGCGTAGTTGGTAGCGCGCCTGTCTTGTATACCAAGAGTCGGGGGTTCGGATCCCAGGCAATCCTCGTGTATATCCATCAAAATCTCGGCATCGTATTTTTGACATGAATCCAATACTTTCTCTCTCTATATATTAACATATATAGAGATAAGGGAAAGTAAAAAGAAAATGTAAAATTAATAAGAGGCCATTAATCTCATAGAAGAAAGAGGGGGGGAGTCTCTCTTTCACTTTTAATTTTTCTATTTTTATCTCGTTTTTTTTTTTAAGCAACTTAATCAAAGCCCTTATTAATGGAACCACCCCCCACGCCCACTCCCATCCCTTCATCCCCTTAACTAAGCATTTGTTCAAACTTAAAGTGAAAAACAACTCGGTTCGCTTCTTATCTTTTGATTTATTATCTTTCTTAAGATAAAAATGGATTTTTTTATGGTCCACTGATTCAAACTTAATTAGAACAAGATTCACAATATTAAAAAAAAAAATCTATTTACGTTCTCCTCTCATAAGAAATCTTCCTTTTTTTTATCTTTGGTAGATATTGGAGGAGCCTGAATGAATGAATGACGTCACATCTGCTCTATGGAGAAAAATAACACTTCTACAAAAGCTATGCACTAAATAAAGTAATCTATTTATAGAGAAACTATTTAAATATTTATTAGTGATGAGAAGTGGCTGTAGAATTTGAATTGGGTATAGAAGACTTTGAAGCCAAGGAATTAAATAAAAAACATTTATTTAATTGTTAACCGTCGACGTTTCGGTCGCAAATCACGACCTTCCTCAGGAATTGTTAGAATACATTTATTTAATTCCTTGGCTGCCAAGTCTCCTATACCCAATAAAATATTTATTCAAGGACTAGCTGCATAGGATGCCAAAGGATCTCTTTCGTTGTTGTGTAAATTTTCAAAAGAAAACCTTCACTTCTTCTTTTTTCTTCTTAAAACCAGCTCGTAATTAATTTTATAAAGGATAATTAAATTTTATATAAAATTTAAGAATTTATCAAGAAGAATATAGTTAAATTGATATCCTTCTTGTTAAGCCAAATAAAACGCTCTCGGCCCTTGACCCGGGGTACCGGGTTAAATAGGGATGGGGTCTAAATGGCCTTAGATGCAGAAAAAGACATTAAAAAAGGCCTCGGGTAAGCGTGTAGTATGAGGTAAATAAAATAAAAATTTTTGCCGAAATATGCAATATGTTTAAAATATGAATTTTATGTAATATTCACGAAACATGCAAAAAATATAAAATTTGAACCATATTACTACCCAGACAGCCTGGAATATTGCAGTAATATTGCAGCAATTTTGCCAACCTTGCACAATATTGACAATATTGGAGCAACATTGCTGTAATTTCGCTGCGCAATATTGAAGTAAGGACATTACAGAAATATTGCAGCAATATTGCTGTGGCAACATTGAAGTGTGAATATTGCGACAATATTGCAGTGGCAACATTGAATAGTGAATATTGCAGCAATATTGCATCAATATTGCCTTTGCAATATTAAAGTGTGAATATTGTTGCAATATTGCATCAATATTGCTGTTGCAATATTGAATACTGAATATTTCAGCAATATTGCAGTGGCAATATTGGAGTGTAAATAATGCAGCAATATTCCTGAAATATTACAGTGGCAACATTGAAGAGTGAATATTGAAGCAATATTGCAGCACAATGTTGCAATGGCAATATTGAAGTATGAATATTGCAGCAATATTGCAGGCAGGGTCAATATTGAAGTGTGAATATTGCAGCAATATTGAAGTGGCAACATTGAATAGTGAATATAGGGTTAAAATTATCAAATCAACTTTATAATATTCATATTAATTAAATTAATTAATGCCCGTGATGACCCGTGGCTCAGAGAGAAGACACTAGCTTCTTGAGCCTGGGGTCCCGGATTCGCTTTCCGTCCCAAGCGAGAAAAATTTATTTCATTTGAATTGACTGCAAATAATTTGAAATAAATAGGGATGGGGTCCAAATCACCTTAGATGCCGAAAAAGAAAAAAAAAGAAAAAAATTAAAAAATTAAAAAAAAAAAATAATTAATTTTAAATATTATAAATTATTATTTTTTTACAATTTATAAGTGACTTTTTGTTTAAAAAAAAATTTAATAGTACTACTTACGAATTAAGTAGCTTAAAAAGTGTTGAAATTTCATATAGCAAAACGTCCGAGGCAGTAAAGGAGTCGAATATTGGAATCAAGACATTGGCAATATTGGAAATGCAAAAAACTCGTGTTCAAATTCCTCTATGAACAAGTTTTTTTTTTTACCCTGCAATATTGCCACAATATTCCATGCAATATTGCCGGAATATTCCCGTAATATTGCTGCAATACTCACAATATCCGCGTAATATTGCTGCAATACTTGCAATATTTTTGTAATATTGCCACAATATTCCATTCAGTATTGCCACAATATTCCTGCAAGTTACAAAGAGGCGGACATAGGAATATTGCAACAATGTTGCTGCATTGTCCCTGCAACATTCCCTGCAAGGTTAAATATTGAAATGTAAGATTCCTGCAATATTAATGCAAGATTCCAGGCTGTCTGGGTAAAGAAGTATAATTTGGATGACACATTGGTTTACAGGGAAGTGTATGTTAGCAAATATTAACACAATAGAAAGAAGAAGAAACAGCACGAGAAAGATTAGTTGATTGGAGAGATCAGAAGGATTACTCGTAATTATTTGCAGATGGTAGTGCAGGAATAAAAAAATTCGAAGAATTTTATCGAGGATATTTATTTGGCATGACGACTGACATTGCAATTATTCAGTTTCGGTCAAGGTTGACCATCTTCAGGCCTGTAAACATATACGTGAATGAGTGCAAGAGTCTTAAACAGTAACCATTGTCATTTAGTCAAAAAAAATTTTTTGAAAACTTTTACAAAGCTTATACAAAACAAAATTTTTTACAAAAAAAATTTTTTTACATGATCATCTCTAATTTTAAAATTGAAAAATTAGGATTAGACATTTTATTACAGTTATAAATGATTGTAATGGAGAAATCTAAATTAAATTTATTTTTTATATATTTGCAATATATTATTGAATTGCATTTACCAATATCCTCATGTTTCTTATGTGAACATAGTGTATATATATACACATCCAAAAGCCAAATTTTATTTGTAGGCAACGTGGAAAACAATTTCAATATAATTCGCAACTTCTGGCTACCAAGAGTAACGTGTGCGTTCTGCATCCAAACGAGACGTAGAATGTTAAAAAATAATTAATATACTATTCCCTAAAAAAGGAAGATGTCAAGGTTATAAAATTCTTCATTAAATGTTAAAATTTTTTCACTCTAAATGGATACCTCTTGACGGAAATTGCAAACGCATGTGTCGCTTTGGAAAACGTTTAGATCAATGACTGATATAGATGGCCTCAGCCTAAATAATCCAACGAAAGAAATTTTTAATTAATAGAGGGCTGATTTTACCTTTTAATGAGGAAATCAGTTTATTAAGGCAAACAAGAGCACTTTGTTCTCAGAAAGTTGGAAATTATTATATAATGTCCAGCCAACTTGAATGGCTTAAATGTCACCAAACTAAAAGTTTTAGTGCTTTTCTTTCTGCTAGTTGGCGGTAAATTCAATTCAAATTTTTGTTGCCTTGAACCCAAGATAATTTTATTAATATCAAAATATCTTTTTTAAAAAAATTTAGCAATATGTAAAAAATTATTCTGAACGACACGTTATCCTCCACGTTGCCTTTACAAAGCGATTACATTTGATTGTTACAACAAGGAGACAGCTAACATTCACAATATAATTAATTACACCACACAACAAAGTCCTTGAATGTGTATATATAATTATGCAAACCAGGGAACGACTGGTCATTAAGTTAACCTTTTACATATATATTGTATATTTTATTTTCTAATTTTATGGTAAATTTACATTTATACAATCTTATTTATAAGATAAACAGAGAGAGAGAAGGACTTATGCAATTGTTTAGCTAATAAACAAATTTTCACTATAAAACTTGTTTTTAATTTTGTTTATAACATCAAAATACACCAGGGATGACCTCTCTAGCTCAGTTTTATGATTAATACTCTCTTTTTCAAATACATTTATGAAGAAGCTTTCTAAGAATTTCCGCCTTATAGGATCCTTCTCACTCATCATTATTTTCACACCTTCAAAATCAAACTCATGCTTCTCTTCCAACGAATGTTGGCTAAGAGCCGTACATGGAAGGTTTTTGCCTACAGAATAAAAATGTTCTCTAAGCCGAGTTTTAAGAGGCCTTTTGGTTTCGCCAAAGTATATTGTGCTGAGATTTTGTCTAGAACATGATTTGCATGGAATGGCATAAATCAACTCTTTGCTTTCTAATATACTGGGACGAGATTTGTTGTTAGTTACTTGACCCAGTGGTTTACTTATGGAAAAACTAAAATGTATGCCAAACCTTTTTGCTATTGATTGAATAATTTCTGATAATATAGGCACGTACGGAATGGAGCCAAAAATGAGTGGTGATTTGTCATCTTTTGCTGTCTTAGTAGGTTTTGAAGTGGGATTAATTTGCTCACTAATCAACTCATCAACAAATCCATTTGGATAGTGGTTGGCTGTGAATTTTTCTTTTAATTTAGACAAATTTTTTTCCAAAAAGGAAGGATCTGAAATTTTCATCAGACGGACTATTTC